>JADRCD010232001.1:0-35168 GCA_019843815.1 Montemys delectorum | reverse complement strand
AGGGCATGGGAGATAGGAACAGTACATACATGCCTTTAAAATCTCACATTCAGGGCATGGGAGATAGGAACAGTACATACATGTCTTTAAAATCTCACGTTCAGGCCATGGGAGATAGGAACAGTACATACATGCCTTTAAAATCTCACGTTCAGGGCATGGGAGATAGGAACAGTACATACATGCCTTTAAAATCTCATGTTCAGGCCATGGGAGATAGGAACAGTACATACATGCCTTTAAAATCTCATGTTCAGGCCATGGGAGACAGCTCAGACAATGAAGTGCTTCCTTAAAAGGACAAGGATCTGATTTGATCCTCAGAAATCATGTAAAAAAAGCCAGCATAGTAGCATACACTTGTAGTCCCACCTCTAGGGTGGCAAAAGCCAGCACACTTGACCATACCGCACACTGACTACTGAGAAATCACAGAACCATTAGTGAGTAAGGCAGATACCTGCAAATGCAGGCTACAATGAACTTAACAGCAAGGTACAACGTGCATACTCACAAACATGTGTATGTATCTATTCTAGGAGAGGGGACAGTGTGAATACAGTATAAGAAAGTGAGTGACCTTGGCCTGAAATGATAAATCACTACTTTTCCCACGGCTCATGGAAAAATGGTTCAGAGTAAGACAGAAAAGATGGGCAGCAATGTCCAGGAGTAGAGACTAGACACCTACTTACAATGGAGCAAGGAGGGTCATGTGCAAACATAGTGTGCTGAGTGAGGCCCTTGCTGTTTGAACAGAATGCTGACAATTCTGTTTATGAAGCACGTTTCTGAGAGTGAAAGCAAAGGAGAAGCACCTGCTGTCTTTGCCATGCACTAAGTCCTCATGTCAGGCTATGACTCCATACCAAACAGGATACTGTAAAACACACTTCAAGACACACCTGACATTACGAGGAACCTCGCAGCAGCCCTCATCTCCAGGTGGCAATATCATACAATCTCCATGTGACACACTGCTAATATCATACAATCTCCATGATACACTGCTAATAACCATAAGAAATTTTAGTAACAACTCAACTTCTATATTTTAATATGTTATGTTTTAAAATATAAAAGTATCGTGTCCTTTGATACTTTTGATACATATAATACATATGACAATTACAGTGTCACAACTGAAGAACAAGGAAGACACAAACAAGTACCAGGATAATTAAAACAACCTTGTTCACTTTTTAGAAGAAAAAAAATAAATTGTTCTACAATTATTAAGCTAACAAAGCAAGAGAAAATATGGTAGAGAAATGACAATGATCTGCAAAATGCATAACTGTGTCTTTCGGATAACCACAATGATCATATTTTATGCTGTCACTTTGCCTTTAATTGCTCACCCTGGTACATTTCTTCCCAGAAGCCATCAGTACCCCACAGAGCCAGATGCTGAACTGTAAAACCATACTGTGACCACAGACTTATGAGACAGTGACTCTGCTGAGTGGGGCGCGGGACAAGTTAATTTTGCAATTACGCATTTTCAATGAAGCTACCAGTTTAGGTGATTCTGTTTCATTAACAGATGCAAAATCTTTACAACAAACTACTAAGATTTATTTTTTAAAAGCTTCAGTTGATATGAGAAAACAACTTTTTCAATAGTTTCTCTATAGCATATAAAATGTAGACACCACCTCAGCAGAAACATAAGCAAGTTGCTATGTTGAGGCACACTTAAGATTTCCTTGTGTCAACACATAAACTCCTTCTTCAAGACTTCTAAGAACTTACACAAGGCCATGGCCTTTACATCATGCCTTTCAGTTCTGCTACACTGTGTTAAACACTGTACTCCAAAGAGAAGACATTTCAGCAGAAGTGGCTACTGTAAAACAATATGTCCGCGGGGTGTAAATTGTGCTAAACTTCAAATATTCTCAGTTCTGTCACTGCCACAAATCCAACACTACGACAGCAGTAGGCGACCATGTTCTGTTAAAGCGGAGCCTGCTCTCTGTGAGACTGCACCTTTGCACGGGTACCACAAAATTGGGTAATGCTCTATCTGGTTTTATCCCCGTAAAGACATAAGAAGGCCAGGGGAACACAATTCTCTTTCATTGATCTTCCCTAAATTAAAAATAAAATTTCTTGAAAAAATGTGTCAGGGCAAAACACTTTGTATTCCAAGTATTCCAAACGCCTAAGCTTAATGAAGGGGAAGTTCTGAGAAATAACATACACACACACACACACACACACACACACACACACTCTCTAACTTAATTGAAAGTTCTGGTTTAACCATATTGTCACCATAAAACATAAAAAGGAATTAAAATGTTAAAATTTTCTGGATAAATCTGGTTTATCTTAGGACTTTAATAAATGCATAATGGTACTGGTTTCTGTATATATAAATATATCCAGACGTCACTTCCTAATTTAAAGAAAGGAATTATAAAAGTGATAATTCAGTATACATTTATCATAAATTCTAAAGAACCTTGGTGTGGTTACTCCAAACCCCTCATGTCCTCTCCTAAGAGGATGAGGTGACCATGGCCAGCCTGACAGCACATGAATCCTGAAGCCTAGAGCTGGTAACAAATCAGTGAGTCAGACACCCACCAGGCCTTGCAAGAGTGTCCTCTGTTCCAAACCCTGGCATCAAAGAGGGCAGAACAACCCTCTCAAGTGCCCCCTGGACATCTGACAACGTCTGTGCCTGTCCTTCCCTCTGAGAGTCTGAACACCCTCACCCACTCTCTCCTTTCTCCTTTATAACCACAGCCAAAGAAGACTCCTGCTGACAATCTCCAACTCAGTTCTTTTTCCCCATTAACTTATTTACTTACTCACTTTACATGCTGGCCACTGCCCCCCCCCCCCCCCACATACACAAACACCTCAACATCTTTCTCAATAACTCATGGGCCAAAAAAGCTCAGTGCACACCAAAGCAGATTCACGCCACTCTCTTCTCCAAAGCTACCAGAAATCTCCAAGCAGTTTCTGAGCCATCCCCCTCCATCTGGCACCCCCACCCTGGCCTGTCCACATAAAAAGGCATCTACTCTCTTGTCTTCTGGGTCCTTCCTCTCCTACCACGTTCATCAGGGCCACCCACTCAGCCCACCTCAGCACAAAGTTTCTCGAGCAGATTCCAGGGATGAAGGACCTGGGGACTTCTGACAGGTTCACAAAGACAAAAAGAAAAAGAGAGCAACAAAAACCAATGTCATGCAGACAAGACTTTTCAGAAACTACTCCTGCCTTCGGCAGCTTTGTAAACTCTCCACGCCCCGCTGGAGGCATATCAGGCAGACTGCTGCTTCTCATAGCCATGCCTTCTGACACTGCCCGACCGACGCATGGGCCCAAAATGCCCTTTCCTATCATAGACATAAAGAAAACTGCCATGTGTCCTCAACATTTCTGTGGTATTTTCTGTGACTTCCCCAGGCCAATCCAGGCACCCCTGCCATGTTAGACCAGCTCTTGACACATACTCTGTTACAGCCTGTAAGGAATCGCGTGGAGACGGACGGCTGCTGTCACTCAGGATTAGGAAAGCAGGGAACGTGATAAGTGACTCTTGTGTCCAGTAAATCACTCAGTAACACTCTTAATTTCATAAACCTAATTTGCTGGACGAGCAAGCATTTCAGGGCATGAGAGATATAGATAATAATTGTTTTGGTCAAACTTAAAATGTTCAACCAAAGTAATTTTGAAAAGTTGTAAGCAAATATTGTGAAACTACAACTATGAATATATATCTCATTCCAAAAAAAGCTACAAAGAGGACCACAATGAAAGGAATCGGGACCTCTGAATGTTCTTCCAAGTCTAGAAAGGGCAAAAATCAGCGCTGTGCCAGGATGAAGTTCTGAACACTCTCCACAGAACCCAAGAGCACATGCAGGCTTCCCAGCTACTAAGTGAACCAGCAGTGCCTACTTACCTGGACACTAAGGCATGCTGAGTCAGCAGATCAAATTCCCTAAGCACCCTCACACTCGCGTGCATGCACGCACACACAGGCATGCTCAAGCGCACACTATTTCACCAATTACTAAAGACAAATCACATTCCAGCTTGAAGATGATGTAGACACAAGTCTTATTGTCTAGGAAAAAAACAAGGGAGCTAAAACATGGACCTGTTCCTAAGAATGTGGGAGTCAACTGAAAAACATAAGACTTCTAACGTTAATCTTTATAATAACCACGTTTTAAATTTCTCAATGTCAGAGTCTCAGAATAATAGGCCCTGAACTAGTCAAACCTAAATCCTTCCCATAACATCAGACATATAAATAATGCATGCCAGGGCCAAAACAACATAACTAACGATAATCTCAAGTTTATAAAAAGTAAAATTATTGGCCTTTATGTAATCAAAATGAATAGCTTTTCTTCTGATAACTTATACTAGAATTGCTTCAACAAATGAGGACATAATCTGTGATTTAAAAACAACTGGACAATGTATCATCTTACAGATCTGTACTTCGAAGGCCCGTCCCACAGAGTTGCAAGCAGAGCCTCGATGGAGCTGTACTGCTTTGGGGATCATCCAAGTGTGGACTCCTCCCCTATGTCCTCTGGTTTCTGGCTCCACTCCCACCACCTGCCTAAGGTCTGCTGCCCCATCTTCCAAGTGGTGGGCCCCGTTCTTCCAAACACCCTGTGCTCCTCTTTGGTATTCTCCCACATTGAAGCCCTCTTCCTCATGTGTGTTTAACTGGGGTCATCTCATGTTTTCAATCCAGCTAAAAGCAGGATTTAAGACCACAGCAGTCTGAACCTCTGCTGCCATGCACAAAACATGGTCACCGTTTTCAGAATGTGGCAGTGACATGAGCATCTTGGCAGGGAGAAGGGGTGTGGAAATATTACTTTTTAAATAAAACAAGATTAAGATTGGAGACTACTCAAAATGTCCATTTCAGGTGACTTACTTTACAGGTTCCTGATCCCTTCATAGGATAGAGACCATGAGAAACGGGGACAGACAACTCATGCGTGATCATCTTAAACTGCTATTTCATCTCACAGGATGCTAGAAAAAATATAGCGTGGAGCTTACTCTTAAAAGACCCCTCAACTATCTAGTAAAATGAAGGATTTTTTCCATTCCTTCACATCTGAGCTCCATAAGTGTAATGGCTTCATAGCCAGGATTTCTGTCCTCCATGCAGATTGCATGTGTTTACTCAAAATGTAGAAACGAAAAGCCAGATACGGTGATTAACTCGCTTGACTGTCAGATTGTGAGATAAGTGAACATTAGGAAACATGGATTGGGTAATAAGAAGAAACTATGAAAAATTACATAGCTCTTTAATGCTGAAAGGCATATTTATGATATCATTTAATGCCAGCCCAACTATAAAGTGTATTTATAAAACTGTTACTCAGAGCACAGGTCATGTAGGCAAGTGCACAGTTAAGCACACAGCTGTGTTGGCCAAAGAAATCAGTGTTCAGGATGGTACCTGAAGAAAAGGCATGGCCATCTATCCAGGACAGAGGTGACACAGTAACAGCACTGACATCTTGAAGACCAGCAGTCACATTCCTAGCTATGCGCGTTACAAAACACATGAAGTAGGACTCACGGCTCTAGCAGCATATGTAGCAGAGGATGGCCTAGTCAGTCATCAATGGGAGGAGAGGCCCTTGGCCCTGTGAAGGCTCTTTGCCCCAGTGTAGGGGAATGCCAGGGCTAGGAAGTGGGAGAGGGTGGGTTGGTGAGCAGGGGGAGGGGGAGGGAACAAGGTTTTTTATTTTGTTGGGGTTTTTTTGTTTTTGTTTGTTTTGGAGGGGAAACCAGGAAAGGAGATATCATTTGAAATGTAATATCTAATAAAAAAATTAAAAAAGAAAAAAGGAAAAAAAAACACAAAATACATGAAAACCATGAATAGTCATACAATACTACACCAACAGGAAAACCTGACTTGATTAAAATTCTAAGAAAATATTCAAGTAAGCATAAACAATCCAGTAACAGTAAATCCTTGTCACACCAGAATTGTCACACCAAAGACTGTAAAGGTTTGTTTTTTACTTTTCTGTTAGGTTGTATAAAATTCACATGATTAAGTAAATCAGTTAAGTAGAATATAAGCAATATGCAAAAGAAAAAAAGCATAAAAACTTAAAATATTGTTCTACACCTTTTAAAGTTAAAAATCTGTTATAATTCAAAACTAGTTAAAACATGTATGACAAATACAGAAGCTACAACACTATGTCATATCTTAGATTATTGGTGTATTTTTATAAACAAACAGAACTGCCATAATTTTAAACTGAAGTTACCAAAAGATTATTTTTCATGTCAAGATTCTTTTAATATATATTACCTGAGCTGCTCATAAATTCATATTGACATCATATGATAATACCTCAGGACACAGTGAAAAGACGACTTTTATTCCACCTCCTGACTTTTGCTTCTAGAAGTACATATAACAAAGTTGGGGGAAACACAGGACGTTCCTGATAGTGATAGGATTATTTCAAAATCCAATTATATCTGTTCATTCCCTTTTGCTTAATTAAAGCAAAAGGCATCAAGCTCTTCCTCGGCAGTAACCAAGCGAGAGCTGCATAGCCCAGAAACAGTAATTAACTTAACCTTATCACTGAACTGTATTGGGTCATTCAAGTGCAGCAATAGTATCAAAGAAAGAATCAATGCTATCAGACTCCTGTCTCTGAGGAGTAGAGATTGAGTGGCGACCTCTGTAAGGGGCTGGCTTTCTTCTTGCCTAGCTATGCTGGAAGAATGTCCCTCCGTCATAACTTTCATGGCAGTGTAACCATCTAATCAGTGTAAGTTAATATATTATCAATACCATGAATGTATAGCTAAAATACTGCTTTTTACCTTAGTCAGATATTAAAGTTACTGCACATAAATGCAACCAAGGGACCTGTGGGGCTTAGCTTCACATTAACAAAAACGATATGGGTTTACAAAGTATACAGAGGAAAGTTTCGGTTCCAGAAATATGCTTTTGAAATTTCAGTCCACTCCTCCACATTACATCTCTCATCAGACACGTATGCATGGGTGGTTTTAATGTGGATTAATTCAACCTACAAGAGTGATGTTTATGTAATTCCTAAAGATTAAATTTATTCAATTATGCCAATTTACTTGATATTTTATTTGTTTTACTGGAAAATATTTTCAAAACAAAAGAAATCAACATTTGAATATACATAGCTTAAAGTCATCTATTCATTACTCCCAGTTACATTCAAGCATATTTTGTTATTTCCCTGAAGGATTAGAAATTCTCTTGCCAAGACATTATTTTGAGGTCTTTCGCTTTCACCCAGAAAGACACTAAATCATAGGGGACAATTATCAGCAAATTCCCTGCGACAGGCCCAGAGCACACTGAGGTAATGCAGCTGACAAACTTTGATGCGCTGTGCCCGGGCACATTATGTTCATGTAGTGTGTACATCTGGGCACCCTTTATGGCAATGCTGCAAACAGCCAATCATTTATTCCACTCTAATTAGCACACATGTAAATCCTCACCAATCAAGTCAAGCATTGGGTTACTGTTGTGGCAGCCATACAGCAAGCTGGCAGATCCACCTCAGAAGGATGAGAGGCCACTCCTGGGCTTGATTTGAACCTGCCATCACAGCAGGCAGGTTCCCCCCGAAAAGGCTGCAACCAGCTCTCCCTTTCAAAGCTGATCAAGAAGTCCCGAAAGAAAAAGGTCAACAGGCGTAAGGCTGATTGGCCACAGTTGTTTTATTTTTTTCACTTGTCCCGGAATACACCTAAAGCAACGTGTTCCCCTACTACTCAAAGCCCAGTAGTTACCTTGAACAAAAGTCAGGCTAAGTTATAAATAAGCTTTAACACAAAGGACATAGTAAAAGTCCAGAAAAAAAGAGCACCAGGCACAATGCGTAGTAAGTTAAAAGATTAGCAGTGCACGTGATGACAACCTACACATGACACCATGAGCGCCTACACACACACAGCCTTTACTATCTAAGAGTATGAGGATTGAATCTTTGTACCAATTTATCAACAGCAGTAAGTTCAGCTAGAAAAGTAACTTAACAGACTGTATATAGTAGGTAAGAAATTTGGATAGAACACCATTTGGTATTTTTTTATCTGCTCTTTCTGTTATTTCTTTCACCATAATGAAATCTTGTTATTTTTACACATCATCATGCACAGGAATATAGCAATTTAGAAAACAAGAACACTGTTGAAACCAAGAGCAGAGATTACTACCAATAAAAAAAAAAATTAATGTTGAGTTTAGCAGGTCTTTATACTTGAAGGTTTTCTTAACAGTTAAGTTACCATGTTTTTGAGCACTCATTTAAACTTGATATTATAAATTACAACATTAAAATGCTTGAGAATTTCTTCAATCAACATTTACCCACTCCCTCATACACGGTAGTACTGCACAAACCACACTGCAAACACAAAAAGGCTTGCCCAAACTGTCGACACTGTGACAGGAGTTTGTCATCTCAATAATCCATACTCAAGACCTGTGCGATCAAGATACAAAAAAAAAAAAAAAAAAAAAAAAAAAAAAAAAAAATCACATGACGAAAGGAAAAAGAAAAGAAAGGAAAACTCTCGTGTCTTAATTTATCTGCATACTGCACATACCTGTGTGAGTCTAGAAACTACACTGAGAGAAGACAACATACTGATGGCAATAATGATTTAAAAACCAATACATAAGAAGGCCCAATGGTCTTAAATGACCCTGAAGTGTTCCTTAAGAAAGCAATGCCCACTTCATGTCTTAAGATACTTAAAAGGAGTCAGGTAATAGTGGCACACACCTTTAAAACCAACACTAGGAAGGCAAATGCAGGCAGAGCTCTGAGTTTCAGACCAGCCTGGTACACAGAGACCCTGTCTCAAAACAAAATACAAAAAACAACCTCCAAACTTTATTATGTAAGAATAAGTCTGGGGCTGGAGAGATGGCTCAGCGGATAAGAGCACTGACTGCACTTCCGAAGGTCGTGAGTTCGGATCCCAGCAACCACATGGTGGCTCACAACCACCCGTAATGAGATCGGACGCCCTCTTCTGGTGCACTTGAAGACAACTACAGTGTATTACACCAGAGCGAGCACGGCGTAGCGAGCAGGGCCAGCAGAGGTCCTGAGTTCAATTCCCAGCAGCCACACACATGATAGCTCATGGCCATCTGTACAGCTACAGTGTTCTCATGTACTCATACACATACAATAAATAAAATAAATCTAAGTTATAAAGAATTAAGTTAAAAGTGAAATTTGAAAACATTTTCCTAATAACTCCCTTTGAGGTGTTTTTAAAATGCAGTAAATGCAATAAGTACATAAAACAAGAGTCTTCACTGTGAAATCAAAAGTAACATAGAATGAACAAAAGGCAAAAAACACATGAACCCACACAGGAGTCCCAAGGAGGTGATGGGCCCTATCTACAGAAATGAAGTAGGTAGAAGAGCCCCATAACCTCCTGCCTGCCTGACAGGTCTGAGCATCACACTCAGATCCCCGCTGGAAGGAGGAGATCCCTATTTCCAGCCGCTGAGAAGCTCTTGTTTGCACTTCTGGCCAAGGGCTCATCCCAAGCTGCCATCCTCATGCAGCTGCTCATTTTCTAGCTCTCCTAAACTGAAGGTAAGCTTCACATGAGTGGCAACACGGCCTGTCTCCAGATAAACATTCACAGATAAACAGTACACCTAGGATTCATGAGGCATGTTTTTAACGGATTGAAAGATGACCACATAAGCCTTCTAGGTCTGGGATCACACACAGCTCCCATTTGATCACATCCAATGCTATGCTGCTTAGTTTTTGTCAGCCTGAAACAAACTAGAGGAGAGTCGCCTGGGAAGACGTCATTTCAACTGAGAAATTGCTCTATCGAAATGACCTGAGGGTGTATCTGTGGGACATTTTCTTAATTAATAATTGATGTGAGCAGTGCCAGTCCTGGGAAAGTAATCCTGCATTGTGTGAGAAAACAAGCAGAGTTGGGATGGAAAAATGACTCAGAGGTTAAGGGCACCGAGAGCTCTTCCGAAGGACCATGGTCAATTCTCAGCACCCACACAGTAGATCATACGTGTGAAACTTCAATTCCAGGGAATCAGATGCTCTCTTCTGAACCCACAGGCATCAAGGCATGCTGACAAAACACGCATACACATAAAAGCAACGTAAAGAGACAAAGAAAGCAATCTGAGCAAGCCATGAAAAGAAAGCAAAGAAGCAACCTTCTTCCAGGATTTCTGACTCTGCCCCTGCCTGAGTTCCTGTCCTGACTTTCCTCACGAACAAGATGGAAGTGTAGGATAAAATAAATCTTACTTCCCAAGTTGCTTTTAGTCATGGTGTTTATCCCAGCAAGAAAGATCAGGCTAGGACATGTACCAAGAAGGCCATGTACCAGAAGGGCCATCCCTGTCAATCTTTCAAGGGCTATACTAGATACAGTTACAGAAGAAACAAAATATAAGCTAAAGAACAATGTTTGAAATTCCTTTCTAATTAAAGTAATGGAATTCTGTAACTCAAAATGAACAAAAATGAAATAGAAAAACGAAAAAGACAATAACCCAGGAACACAAAAGATGATGGTTTTGTGAAAATGCCTTCTGTAAAAAATGAAAATTCTGTTGATATTGAAGATTTTCTTCAGGATTTTAATTTTTATATAATTCATCTTCAAAAATATTACAACATGTATAACATGATCCATAAGTTTCACCATAGAAGAATGCACTGAGAGACAGGAGAGATGAGAGACAGAATCCTACTCCAAATTAGCCCTAATCTTTTGCTAAGAAAGGAAAAAAAAAAGTGAGAGTGTCCATGCAGACAGAGAAAGAGGCCGGCAGGCGCGGCTTCTCCTTGGTCTGTAGGCAGTGACCAGGGCTTGTACTGTATGCAGCTTGTTCTCACCTGCAAGACAAAGTCCTAACCACACATCAAGACCTTCTTTAACCTGGCTCTTTTAATTTTCATATTGTCAGAAGTGTCCAGCATTTATTTTCTCTCTATTTACAAGATAATAGCTATTAATTTTTAAATATATCTCTACTTATCAAGTCACTAATAAAGAACAAAAGTACAATTCACCAACATAAATGATTTCTGAGTTTTACTACACCAAAAGACAATTTTTTAAAAGACAGTTCATATTCAAAATAGGAAAAATTATACTGAAACACAGCATATTTACTCTACCATTTACAATTCAAAGGCTGCAGATGAGGAACATGTATACAAACTGTGTGTGTGTGTGTGTGTGTGTGTGTGTGTGTCATGTCTTCATGTCTGTTGTGAATATGTACATCAAGATATATATGTACATGTATGTACATAAATATGGAAGCTAGAAGTTGACACTCGGTCACTGTGAAACTTATTTTTTCAGATAGGGTTTCTCAGTAAACCTGGAACTCACTTATTCAACTAGGCAAGCCAGCCAGAAAATACAAGATCCCCCTGTCTCATGTGACTCAGAACTCAGAGTACAAGTGCATATTAACACACTTGCTCTATTATGGGAGCACTGAGGATCTAAACCCGGGCTTTTATGATTGTGGGGCAAGCACTTTAAGAGCATCAGACACAACTAAACCAGATGCAGGGAGTGAGTATCACCTCAGCTATCAGGGCTGGAAGCATCTGTGTACAGGTGAGTGGCTCATGTCACTACCCCCCCTCAGGGCATTCCTTAGAACCTTGCATGGCAGCCTCAGATCTCCTAACCCAAAAAGGTAAGGAACAGCAGACAGAAAAATCAACACATCTCTCCTGAGCTTTAAGACACCTTATTGCAAAGTTGGACTTTTTGATTTGCCACTAAAAAGGGAAATTAAAAAGGTATTTTTCTCAAATGCAAATATCATTAAACCATGTACATTCATCATTTCTCAATAAATTATTGAGAAACAAATTCAACCAGGTTTAACATGGCTAAACTCTATCTCAGACACTAAATACCATGATATTTCACTGATAATAAAATGCAATGAGGGAAGATTTAACTAGTCCAAGCACTCAAAGTCTCTATAGCATGTGGACAGATGGCATCTTCCTGCACAGCACTTCCTTTGCATGTGCTGACATTCTGGGGACATCCCACCGGCACACGGCACACGTGGCACCAGCACAGGGGGACTTGTAACTTTAGGTACCCAAGCTGCTCCCTGAGTTCCCACATCTTACCTCAAACACAGCTTTTAACATCCTCTAACTTAAGAAGATAGCTCACTTAAGCAGCAATAGAAAGCAGAAACTTGATTTGAACGAGATTCAAAATGCCGCTTCCCCCTGAGTAGCCACTGCTGTAAATCTATGGCCACAGCATCACCACCCCAGTGCTAGTTAGAGAAGCTGCTTTGTGTGAGTTACCAGGACAAACACTACATCACTAGGAAATGATAAACCTGAAAACTTCACTGGCGTGGACAATGATACAAGCTACTAGAAGGTCCCTCTGTCAGACCTATGTCTGTGCCATGATCCAGAGAGCCCAGAGAGCTATATCTTTACTCAGGACACCGAAATGAGCTACTGTTTTATTTTATTTTCAAACCTGTACGGATATTTAATTATTTCTTGCTTGACAGTATATATTCACTGGGCAGAATTCTATGCATTGAAAGAGATCTCCACAAAGTTCCAATCAACACAAACTTGTATCAAGGACCAAAGCAAATTGAGGAATTCCAGAGTCAGCCCCTAAATCTTTCACCCATCAAATGTTACACTTTCCTTAAGAACATTAACTGACAAACTACTAAGTACAGCAAACTGAGATATTTGTTAGGATGTCATTTACCAACAGGACATAATATAATCATACAACCGTATGTTCTTAAAATACAGTACCATTGATATATCATTCTATAATATAATAGTAATATAACTCATGGATGGTATTATGACTAAAAGTATATATTGGTTAAAAAAAAAAATCAGTGCTTTTAGCCAAAACAAGATAAACAAAAGACCATTTGTGACTACTCAGGAGGCAGCACATTCAGTGACTGACTCTTCTTCACTCCTGCTTAGGAGTCTAGGAGCAGGAGTCTCGTGGCTCCGTGCCACAGCACTTCTTTGCTGGATTACTGCGCTGGAGAGAGCAAGGGCTGGGTTATAACCACTCTGCCTCCATCAGAATCCTCCAACAACTCTGTCTGGAACATGTAGGACAATTTCTAGAACACCTACACACTCAGATCTGAAATAGTAAGAAGAACAGTGGCGTGCACTCGTCCTCGGAGACTACAGCTCATGCTCGTGGGCTCTTCTTGCCCCTACTCCTCTCCATCTGTTTTCTTCACAACTGTTTGCTAGATGAATTTCAAGTTTCATGACCCAATACATAAAAGAAAGAAAGCAGCTTTACAGAGTCTTCTGGACTGAGCAAAGGCCCTGTGGCATTTTCTACATAAAGTATGAATGAATGTTTTATATGAACATCTACATTCATATGAAATCAATGAACATGTTAATATGCTTCTCTAACTCATTACTTAATAAGTAACTCATTAATATACAATGGGAATAAATGACAAACTAACATACTATTTTTTAACTTTACTATATTTTACTTCTTTCTTTCAGCAGAATATTTACCATAAGAATCAATTAAATATATATATAAACTTTGAAAATATTGCTTTCAGTTAAAAACCTCATACACATAAAGTACTTACAGAAATTCATTTTATGTCATTTTTTTCTGACTTCTAATATTCCTTGGCTGTTACATTAAAATGGAGTATTTGAGTATTAAAATACCTATTTGGAGTAACTTCTAGTGTAAATGTCAGAGAATCTCTACTAAGAAAACTGATCCAGGCATAAACAAAACATAAGCATCCTTTTCCTTCCAGATCTGAGCTAAGGTTCTTTTTCTTGCCCCTGAGCTGATAGATACCAACTGCAAGAGCAAGGCAGAAGCACATACAGACTTTACTATGGCATCATCTCAAGCAAATGCCTCACAGAAGGGCGTTCCTAAGTGGAATATTCAAAAGTATGCCTCTGCTGAGCTTATTCCAGCCATAGTGGCAGCTGAGTTATAAGCAAATTAAACTACAAACTCTACTTTTGGGTTTGAATTTGAAGATTTAAAAATTGAAGCTGATGCAGACATTTCTTTCTAAGGATTTGTGAAATTACTTATAGTTTTCTTCCTTCAAAAAACCATTCACACTCATATAAGTAAAAAGGAGGAGGCTAAATTATCAGTTCAAAAGCCAAGAATACAAACAAACAAAAAACCCTATAATGAAAGAAAACATAAAGAAGCAGAAATCAGTGTCCAGTTAAGATTAGATTCAAATCAGAAGCCAGCAAGTAAGAGAAACACGGTATTAAAACTGCTAAATGAAGTTGCCCACTCTTGCTAACACCCGTGGTTGAGAGGCGGAGGCTCAATGATGCCCAGGAGAGCAGAAGCAACTTCTAGTGCTGTATCCATGAGTCAGGTACGTTTATGGGACAAAAACATCATCAAGCAGTGCACTAGACCCATGCACTTGCCTCTGATACATATACAGATCAAAAATGTCAGAATTTTAAACTAAAGCTAAACTTGTATAAAAAAAAAAAAAAAAAAAAAAAAGTGCACACGGGGAGGCAGAGGGAACAGAACAGCTAGCATTTATAGTAAGTCATCCCGCCCTCTGGTACACTTCACATTTCTTAGTAATGAGTTTCTCTCAAGAAACTAATTCAAGAGAAGCAAGCTAGTTTAGGTGTCAAGCAGCCCTTGAGACAATTTAGGCAAAATCAAGTTTCTCAGAGCTCTGAATGTTTAAGACCAAAGTGCTTTTTGCAAGACTCAAATAGAACCCTTGCCAGAACTCAACCATCTGACACCTGATTTGTCTGTTTCATGCAAGCAAAAACAGGTAGAGAAGTACAAAACCTACTTTTCTGTCTTCTTCATCCTACTAAGCAAGCATCTCATACTAAAGATTAAATTTAACCTCTACTTCCTGTCCTGGTTAATGCTGATTGTCAACCTGACTGCATTGAAAAGTGGCTAGGAATCTCTATAAATGTCTGTGATTGGGTTTCCAGAGAGTAAATAAAAGGAAGACGCGACACAGGGCAACAGGGCAAGGGCAAGTCTCCAGGCATCCTCGTGCCCCGGATCTAATGGGACTGCCATGGAGTTAGGTGTTAACAGACCTTCTGCCATGCCCTCCTCAAAATCTTGGCCCAAAACCTCAAAAAAAAAAAACAAAAACAAAACTAGTAATCCTTGTTTTCAGTATTTATGCAGGTATTCAAATGACAGGAGCATGAAAACTAACTGGTGCATGTCCTCAAAACGCCTCCCTCCAAATGCAATCACTCCCATTGGTGTGTGGAGCACAACAGGAATTCTGGAGGGGCAATAAGATCAAAACACCTAGGAGACCACCAAGTACATGTAAAGACATTTTCATGGTTTTAATCAAAGAAAATGTGATGTCAAGAAACAAACAAACAAACAATGAAAAACCTGTGAATTTGATGTTGGGTTCAGCATCCCTTAATCATTTGCATTTCTGCTATATTCCCAGATGAATCTTAAACATAAGTTTGCCCAGCTAACAGAATTTCAGTTCCCTTCTCTTAGACCTCGCTTACTTACTTACTTTCTCCCCCCGCCCCCCCTTTCTTTCTTTATCTCTGGACTACTGTGAGTGTCCCTGCAAACGCTAAGGAACAACCTGCATGAGTCAAGGATAAAAGCTGGTCCGACATGACTTACTTAGCCTGTATTGGTTCAAATTTCTAGAGTGTGACCCTGTGCAGGTTACTTTAGCGTATGTAGGTACAGTAGAATTTGATAAAAAGTTTCCTGGTCACAATTATCTCAATCACATGTGCACAATAAAGCTTAAAGCATGACACCATCAAAACTCTTTTGCAAAGTACATGTGACCTATACCACGAAGATGGGTTCTATAGCTTAAGAGTCTAGGATCTGGTGTGGTCTCAGATAGTGTACAGGTCACCAGGCCATAAAGTACATGTGACATCTTCCCTACTGACTGAAAAACAAAGCTAAAAATAAAGCTCTAAGAAGGGAGAGTCTGGGATAAATATAATAGGCTAGGGGATTTGGGTGTGCCCTAATCACCAGGCTATTAACAACATCCACCTCGACTTCTGGGTGGAAAACAAGGTACATGATCCCTTCCTTTGAAGAGGAGCTACCCACCGACCCTTAACACTACTGGTTTCCCTAGTGCTAATCTGGGAGCACAAAGACCCACATGCCTTCTTCAGACTAAGAACTTACATACGAACCTTAACTAGTAAACTGACTTCGAACTGACTGTATTAGTAAGAGTTCTCCAGAAGAGCAGAACTTATGGAAGGGGGCAAACATACACACACACACACACACACACACACGATTTATTCAAATAACTTACAGGATATAATCCAACTAATCCAACCATGGCTGGCTATTAAAAAAAAGGTCTAGAATCTAGAAGTTGCTCCGTGCACCAAGATGGATGCTTTGGCTGGTCTTCAGTAGAGTCTGGAAGTCGACTCTAGTGACAGGGAAGGCATAGGCTTGTGACCAAAGCAAGGGCAAGCAAGCAAAGAGCAAAGGCTTCTTTTTTACATGGCCTTATATAAACTGCCAGCAGAAGATAGAGGCCAGATAAGACTAAAGCACCCCAAGATCCGGATCAAAAGCGTGTGTCTTCCCACCCCAAGATCCGGATCAAAAGTGTGTGTCTTCCCACTCCAAGATCCGGATCAAAAGCGTGTGTCTTCCCACCCCAAGATCCGGATCCAAGGCATGTGTCTTCCCACCCCAAGATCCGGATCAAAAGTGTGTGTCTTCCCACTCAAGGCCTAGATGAGAAGTAGACTCAGCTACCTCAAACCAGGCAAAACATCTCTCACAGGCGTGTCCTCCATTTCATTCCAGATGCAGACAGTGAAGACTAAGCACAGCCACTGTGCTGCTTAGGAAAACAACTGTGTTACCACTCAAGGTCTACTCCTTCTATGACTGATTATCTCCACCCTCTAAAGTAACCAAGCACACATTCAGGAACCACACAAATAAGAAATCACCTCGGGAAAGAACGTTAAAGTGGAGAAAAATGACTTTGCTGGAAAACAGTGGAGATGTAGCGGACAGAAGGAAAGTAAGGCCATTGTAGGAAAACTGAAGATGACTAAGGGGAACAAACGTCAAGTCAGCCTAAGCGCCCTTGCCTGAGGAGAGCAAAGCATGTGGCTACTGCCTTCCATCCAACGTCAAGTCAGCCTAAGTGCCCTTGCCTGAGGAGAGCAAAGCATGTGGCTACTGCCTTCCATCCAGCAACAGCACACTCGAGATACAACCAACATGTGACTGCACGGCTCTGCGACTATGTTTAGGGAGCACCAGACAATCCTGACGTAAAGACCATGCTGCATATATGGCCCTATAGAAATCATTCATCGTACACTAATTAGGTAGGTTTTATCTAGACCATCTCTCCCAAGACGTGAGAAAGGTTTAAGTCTAACATACTCAGAAATTTACTTTGAAAGAAACTATCAATATGTTTGGGGTTTATAAATAATTGGGATTTAAAGGGCTGTATGCACCTCTCAATGTATAATGATACACAAACAAAATATAAGTTTAGTATCTGAGTATCTTTTGGAAATGGAATAACCATAAAATTTATGTAAATTTATAAGTTGTTTATAGTTGATATGCTTTAAGTACAGTAACCAGATTTAAACGATGCAAGCAGAGTACTAATAGATTGTAAATGCCAAGGGTAATGATAATTTAAACACTACGGCACAAACGTTAGGAGTAACTTTAACTGATTATGAGCAATGTGCACACAATTTTATCTGAGGAGAACCACACTTATAAATTACTGCTAGCCTTTCAATAAAATAAGTATTATAAAGAGGTTAGAAATTGTGTTGTACTGTGAAATCTAATTCAACTTTTACTCTTTTAACAGCTAAACTATTTGACATAAGCCTACATAGCCAACTGAAAATAGGTATCTAAATGTGTCCAAATACAGTAAATCAAAAACAAAAGCTAGCATCAAGTCCAATGTGTGTTCGCTTCCAAACATTTAGTAAATCATTTCTTTGTATTTTTGTGGGCTTCCCCGACTCTTCATACCTTTAACCAAATGAAATGATGTATTTCAATCAGAGTACTTGGACACATTTCTAACCCTCAAAATTAACCAAAATACTAATTCAGGCATCAGCTATCTTCTCTGAAGAATGATTCAGGCCTCTCATCTACAACTGCTTTTCATTAAAGGACACAGGAGACCTCAAGTCATTTAAGATACGCATTAAGCATTAACAACTTTTATCATTTAAAGGTTTTCAGAGGAGGGGGAACATGTATGAGAGCAACCAGCAGAACCTCTCTGCACTTAAGTGGTTCATATAACAGACTCTTCAGAGCAGTGCCTTGTTTAGATATCAGCTAAGAAGCTTCTGCCTGCAGCATAGGAAAAAATGCAGAGACCCACAGCCAGCCATTACAATGGAGAAAAGCTCTAAATGGGAGCTTTCCATCAAATCCCTCCCCTGAGAGCTCTGGAAAACCAAGGAAGAAGAGTGTAAGAGTGGAGAGCATGGAGGACAACATGAGAAGGCCCTCTGAATCAACATGGAACATGCCATGACCTCGGAGACTGAAGCAGCAAGCACAGGAGCTTACACAGATCTGTTCCATGGCCTAAGAATCTAGTTTCAAAAAAAAGGGAAAAAATAAAGTAAAATACAAAAGATGCTTACTGGTTTGCTGTCATGAGAAACTAGCCCTAAAGGCATTTATATGTGGCCATTTAAAGAGCAAGAACACTCACAAATGATCCAGAATTGGGGGTGGGGGGACGAGGATGAAGAAGAGGAGGAGCCGAAATGAAGAGAGGAAGGTTAGGCATGGTTCATCATGTCTTAATTAGGGTTTCTATTACTTTGATAAAATAGCATGACCAAAAGCAACTTGGAGAGGAAAATAATTACTTCCCTTTCAGTTCCATATTGCAGTCCATCCTGGAGGGAAGTCAGGGCAGGAATCTATAAACAGGGGTTAATCCAGAGGCCATGGAGAAGAATGCTTACTGGCTTACTCCATGTGGCTTGCTTTGCCTCTTCTACAACTCAGGACCACTTGCCCAGGCATGGTACTGCCCACCGTGGACTGAGCTGCTACCCCACCCCTACCCTACACCGTATCAGTCATTAATCAATAAGACGCAATACAGACTCGCCAGGCCAACGGTACAGAGGCAATTTCTCAATTATGATTCCTTCTCCCCAGATATGTATCTAGCTTGTGTCAACTTGACATAAAACTAGCCAGTATATTCTACTCCCTTCTCATTAGAAAAATGTTTTAAAAAGGATATAATCACCAATAAAACAATATACACATTTAAAACTACTTTCTCTTGCATCAGTTAGACACTACATCTGTTTTCTGTTCATCTGCTTCTTGATGGAAAGTACATAAGAAAAAAAATATATAGCATTGAAAGTTCATAAGGATTTCCTTTTCCTACCTACATCTCCTCTGCCCCTAATCAAAATTCACCCACTCTCTGTGACCTCAAGAAGCCATGGACAAACTCCCAAGAATAATCAGAGACACTACATCATTATTAGCAGTTTGGGTCTTTCTGGGCTAATACTGTGTACCCCTTATTATAGGTGTCTGACTAGCCTACTTTAATTATCTGTATACTACCCTAGTTTGGCTCCTATTACTATGATTAAACACTGGCCAAAGGTAACTGGAAGACAAAAGGGTTTTATTGACTGACATATCCCAAACACAGTCCTCAACTAAAGGAAGTCAAGGCAATAACACAAGCAAGAGCAGAGGCAGAAACCATGGAGAAAGATGCTTAGGGAATTTCCCTACATGAGTTGTGATGTTTTGAATGAGGAATGATGTTTTGAATGAGCCTCATATAGGCTCGAATATTACAAAACCCAGTATTTGGAACTGTTTGGAAGGATCGCGAGGTGTGGCCTTGGAGGTGGCAGGCTTTGATGTTTCACAAATCATGCCATTCATACTTAGCTCTCTCTGCTCTGCACTTGTGCACTGAGCTGTGGCTCTCAGGCACTACTCCAGTGCCACACTTGCCTGCCTTCTGCCATGCTATCCACAAAGACGATCCTACTCTTAACCTTCTGAAACCATGAGCCTCAAATTAAACACTTTTTTTTTAACTGCCTTGGTCACAATGTTTAATCACAGCAATTGATAACTAACATATTTCATACAACCAAGGACCACCTACCCAAGGGTAGCATCACCACGCAAAGTATGGGCCCTCCCATATCAATCTGAATCAAGAAAATACCTCAGACTTGCCTACAGACCTGTATAATGGGGCAATCTTCAACTGAAGTACCCTCTTCCCAGGTGACTCTAGTTCGAATCAGGTTGACAGAAACAGAAAACCAAACAGGTAACCTGACCCTCTGTCTACCTGACTGCAAAGACATCACTATTGAATCATGACCTTGTGCTCCTCAACAACTTATGTCCTATTATGTTACTATCATAATACAGAAGAATTTAACTTTATAACTATAAACTTTAAAGAATATAACTATATAACTTGAAAAGTTTAACAATCTTTCTAAAATTCCAACCATTTAAAAGTTCAATGTCTCTTTAAAAAGTCTACAGTCTCTTAATTTTGGGCTTCTATAAAGCCAAAAACAAATTAAATACTTTCTTAATCAAAAAGGGAAAAACCAGAGCAGAGGCATAATCTATTTAATTCAAAACCAAACTCCAATGGTGGTAATAGCTCAGTATCACATCTGGGACTCATTCAAGATCTTCAGAGCTCCAAAGGGCTTAGGGAGGGAACCCATTTCTCCAGTTCACCCATCCACAGTACATTCAATATGGTAAGAACAGGCTGGCTCAAGTCCACATCTGCTGCTGTCCTTGCTGAGTCCCCATGATGTGGGCACTCCAGTGTGCTGGGTACTCAAGGCAACTGAGGCTGCGTCTTTCCCAGTGTTCTCATGTCCTCTCTCAAAGGAACCCGACACTCCACAGAAGGCCAAGCCTCAGTGCCATCCATGACCGCTTCAACACGGCAGTGTCCATGCTAACAAAACTAGGACCATAGGGAGGCACTGACACAACAACAGGTCTGGCTACCAACTTAAGATGAAGCAAGCCTTGGTCCCCAGGACTACAGCGTCTACATCCGGACACTGACGAAATACTCCCAGAAGACTTTGTCTCAAAGATGCTGTCCCCTGTTAGTCACTGTTGATTTTTCAGTCACAAATAACCATCATCAACTGTCCCAGAGAAGGTTTCACTTCAGTAGTGCTGGACTCTTGCTAATCACAGCTGATTTTCAGCCCTAGTTCACCATAAAACACAGATTTTTAATTCAAATAAAATCACACAAATGGCCTTGAAAGAGTCCTCCTTTCTCTATAAAACTTCTCAAGCTAGGCTCCATCATCTACCAACACTCTTTTCTTCCAATCTCTCAGCAAACATCCCATTAAGGTTTGATCCCTACTAGCTTTTACAGCCAAAGGTCCCACACACTTCCACGCTTCTCCCCAAACAGCACAGTCAGGCCTGTCACTTGCAATAGCCTAGTCTCTGGTAACAACTTCACTCCTAGTTAGGCTTTTCAAACACTGTGATAGCAAACTGAGGGACACTGACAGTCCACCATCAGGGGAGCCAAAGTAAGAAGTCAAGACAAGTCTGCAGACAAGAACTGGAACAGAGACCATGGGAAGCCACTGCTTACCAGCTGTCTTCTTCCCATGACCTGCTCAGCCTCTTCAGCTCAGGAGCAGGGAGGGAAGACATGACTCGAAGTGAGCTGGGCTCTCCGACATATTAATACGAGAAATACCTCACAAAGCTACAGGCATGTGTGACTGGTTCTTCATTTGAAGTTTCCTCTTCCCAGATGATCCTAGCTTGTGTCACACTGATAACAAACTGACTGGCACACGTGCTGAGTGCCCAGCTAAGGACCTGACACGTATCTACCACAAGGGTGAACACAGAGGAGAACTAGGAAAACTTCCTGGAATGTGATAATATACTAGGGGTTGGTAGATACAGTCCTGGCTCCTGGCTCATAACCTTACATCCAAGAAAACTATGATCCAGTTGTCAGGCCATAACTGAAAGCACTTCTCTTTTACAAATAACCTCAGAACTCTAATTTACTTCTGCCTTATGTCCATGTCTGACTAAGGAGAAATTACTACAGCTTTGTCATATGGTTATGCCATAGGTTCTTCTCAGGTAAGAAGGCTCATCGCTCAATACCTGGAAAGCAGAATTCTATAAAGGATTTAAGTAAACTCTGGACAGACTGGGTACGTTAGCGACTTTTCTCCTCACTATGACCAAACACCTGAGAGAAGCACTTTAAAAGAAGGACTGTGGGTAGGAGGGCCACGGTAACTGAGGATACAGTCCAAAACTTCTGCCATAGTTGCTCATGCTCCAATAACATCCATATGAGTAAGTTTCCATGAAACTACCAAGACTAGGATTCAAGGATATTTCAGATAACATCATTTTGGCAGGTGACATGCTAGAGAAGGTATCAAGACTAGGCACGTCTTTCTCATGGTTTCCTAAGTAAGGGAGAAGGCACGAACCCAAATTTATAGATAGCCAGTTGTAGAGGTTATTCCTGGTTGTCAAGTTGATTATATCTGGAATGAACTACAATTCAGAATTAGAAGGCTCACCTGTGGCCCTAATCTGGAGACTGAGAGATACAAGTTTCCGACCTGAATCTTGGCATGGAGATCTTGAGGTATAGTGGCTATGAATCCCAGAAGATTAAGACAGGAAGATCTCTGAATTCAAGGTCATCTGGGAATAAAGGTGTGATGGCATAGTGGCTATGAATCCTAGAAGATTAAGATTCGAAGATCTACAAGTTCAAGCAAGGTCATCTGGGATTAAAGGTGTGGTTGCACACACCTTTAATCTGGACCACACCTTTTGCTGGAGACCTATACAAGGACATTGGAAGAAGGAAGGCTTGCTCTGCTTCGCCTGCTTGCCTTGTGGGACTGACCAACTGCTAGACCCTTGGACTTCCACTCACAGCTGCTACCGACCATTGTTGGGAGTTGATTGTTGGGAATTGTACTAAACACTGTAAGTCATCAACAAATTCCCTTACTACATAGAGACTACCATAAGTTCTGTGACTCTAGAGAACCCTGACTAATACACCAGTCAAAAGGAAAGGTAAAACAACCTGGAAGTGACGAATGCTGTCTAAATTAGGAGGGAGAAGTATGTTTTAATCAGTAGGCTACTATGCTATGTCTGGGTAGACAGCAGCAGAGCTAACCCAAATGAAAAGATGACTAGCTAACAAACACTGCTACAGACAGAGCTAACCCAAATGAGAAGATGACTAGCTAACAAACACTGCTACAGACACGCCTGCTTGCTAGTCAGGAACACTGCTGTCTTTGTGTTAAGTTCAGAGTGAGAACAGAGGAAAGCAGCTTGTCCTTGTGAGATACAGGTCCCCTTACTCCCCAACACTACAGAGCACTTACAGCATTCCAACATCAAATTCCATCACCAAAGCTTGAGGGCACGGCTCTGTAGGTAAAGTGCCTGCTTTAGACGCATGAAAACCTACTTTTTGATCCCCAGTAACCACACACACACACACACACACACACACACACACACACACACACACACACACGGCGGGGGGTGGGGAGGAGAAATTAGTCATAATAGTTGTTGTTGTTTTTGTTTGGTGATGCAGATCTCTAATACCCCAGCAAAAGGAGAAAGGGAGAGGCAAAAACAAAACAATCCCAGGGCGAAAGGGGCAACCAGCAAGCTGAGATGGCAAACACCAAGTAAATAAGAGACCCTGTCTTATAAATGTAAGGTTGAGAACAATAGAAGACATTCCAGCACCAACCTCTGGCTATGATATGTATGAGTATATTCATGCACATGTGCAAACATTCACACCCCACACATCCACACATACATACCCCAAACACAGACAGACACACAATGAAGCGAAAGCACAAGCACTGCAAATCTTGCTGCTTACTACAGTATGAATTATGATGCGATAGACCACATTAACTCACCTATAATGGCTATGTCTAGGTGTTAGTGTGTTCAGCTTATTTAAAAGGCAATGTATACTTAAAAGTCTCTTTTGCTAAATAACAGAATTTTTAAAATGGCTCCGGTTTTCTTAAGTTCAAATACTCTTGGTTGAATTTAATAGTTACTTGTACAAAGTTCTGTACTTGAAAACCTTAGTAGTTGTCATTACTGTGATTCTAAATCCATTACACACAGAGAAATTTCTACACGGTACTCCTTCAGGACTGTGAGTCAAAGGCAAGCCTCCACTGCTGACCAGAATGCTACGAGGAGCAAACGTCATCAATTCTGCTGAGAGGAGCCAGGCACAGATGACAAGTGCATGCTAACTCTGTAACTACCTGTGCTGCTAAGGATTTTCATCTACAGTAAGTCTATAACAAGTAAAAGTCCCAGATCATTGACTTATTTATGCCTTATTTCAGACATGCTGAGCTCTCCAAAATGAATGCTCAAAAATAGCATGTACTGCAAATTATAATTCTAACATAAAACAAATGTTAAAATGCTAGCATCTTTCCTCTGAATATATTGTACTGTATTAATTGTTGGTCTTGGTAATGTGGCTTATTAGTTTTGCATAATTTAAGTTTTAATTCAACGTTTAATTTTTAATTAAGTAGGTTTTTCAAGCTGTGCGTTCTTCTTAAATATTAGTCACCAAACATGGTAGATAGAAAGCAATCCTATGGCGTAAACAAATACATGGTGTGCTCATAAACTACATAACTTCTCTGTGACATTAGAAATGAAAACAATCAGCCATTTAAATTTTAAAAAGAAAAATGCCATTTTAGTTTGTCATTAATATTTAAACAATTTAAGCTTAGCGAGAATGACTAGAAAACTAAAGACCTGAATATAAAATTATAATCAAATCACTTTCTTAATAAAGCAATCTTTTTTTCACATTTTAGTTTCAAAATAAAACTCTTTTGAGTTATCATACTTCACATTAAAAGCTAGTTTGTATTTTGGTTTTCTATGAAAACTACTGGGACCAACATCAGCCTGTATGGCCAAGAACACATATTCTTCCCACAGCAGCATAAGCATAGACATTGCCTGCCTCACAGAAAATGAAGAGGCCAGTGTGAACAAAGAAGAATCCAGGCAGGTGGATGAGGGAAGTGTTCCTTTCCATGTCAAGTTCCAAGACTAGGAAAAGATCTAATTAAAATGTAAAGTTATTATTTCAGTAAGCACTACACAGAATGGCTCTATTATGCTCCCTCTGAAAACGAAGCTCTCCAAAGCAGCAGTCATTAACAAAGTACTGTCTTATCTAAAGACCTCTGTGAAATATTTTAAACATATTTTAATAAACTGCTGTAAGTTTCCATTTTACTCAATGTTTCCTAACTGTATCTTTGCTTGTTCTTTCTGTGCTATACAGCCTCAGTAAGAAGAAGCCAGATCAGAACGCATGCGCGTACACACACAAACACACACACACACACACACAAACACACACACACACACACACACACACACACACACACACACGAGCCTGAGGAAGAAGGCTATGCAGAATGCTGGTGACTCTACAGCCTGCCTCCTAATTACTGTGTGACCATGAATGAATTCGGTGCCATCTACAAACAGGACACTCCTTCCATACCTGCTTCTACACTATGACTACATTACATAATTTCTTCTCCACACACTCTTAGAAGTACAAGTGTGACACATGCATGCAGGAATGCAGTCTTTTAAGATCAGCAGTGGCTTCTCTCTCTCTGTCTCTCTCTCTCTCTCTCTCTCTCTCTCTCTCTCTCTCTCTCTGTCCCTCCCTCCCTCATTCTGTATATCAAAATACAATCTAATAAAATATAATTTCTACTCTTTTCATCAGCATTTTCACCATTACAATCAACACACATAGGAGCAATAAAAGCTACAGGTCCCAGAAACCAAAAACTGTGATGTCTGTCATTTTAACACAAGTCACCAACTGATTCTGCTCTCATCTTCCCGAGTCCCAGCTGCAACTTCCAGAAGCCCAGGGTAAGAAGCACTGCCACAGAGCAGTGCTGGAAGGCTTGGCCCTTATCTAGCCATGCTTATTACTTCATTAAAGAAAAGACCCCAGCAAGTTTTATGGGCAACACAACTGCTGTAGAAGAAAAACAAGGCCTCACTGGAAAAAACACGAGGCTGTGGCACCGCAAATCTTCAGTCTAAAGAGTACTTCCCCCGGCTGGGCGTGGTGGCGCACGCCTTTAATCCCAGCACTTGGGAGGCAGAGGCAGGTGGACTTCCGAGTTCGGGGCCAGCCTGGTCTACAGAGTGAGTTCCAGGACAGCCAGGGCTACACAGAGAAACCCTGTCTTGAGGGGGTGGGGGGAGAGTACTTCCCCCTTTTAACATGAGCTTAGCCTAGTGACTGCCACTGCCACCTAACACAGAAGACTGACTCTTCTGTGACATGGACACATAAGGACCACTTAGAGTTGGCCAAAAACCTTTAAAACCTTCTAAAATACTATCATATGTTGCAAAGACGCCTACTACGAAGAGAAATAAAAAGCTTTAGGTACACTGAAGGTATCAATGCCAGCTGTGAAGCCACAGTACATACCTAAGTCCTCACTGTACCAAATAACTAGAGAACCCATACTAAAAGCCACCACCAGGTATACACAGAACACTCCAATGCCTACTAGTCTATGGGCAATGACAAA
This sequence comes from Montemys delectorum, assembly GCA_019843815.1. NCBI lineage: Eukaryota > Metazoa > Chordata > Mammalia > Rodentia > Muridae > Montemys > Montemys delectorum. The sequence continues at coordinate 8,298 of JADRCD010232001.1, read as the reverse complement.
TGTTAGGTCAAAAATTACAAAAACACCAGAAATTTCTAGAGTGGCACTGAAGCCAAGGGAGATGTTTATGACTTTAAACCCTTAAGATGGGTCCAGCATGCCCACCTTAAATTCTAGCACTCAGAGACAAGTGGATCTCTTTGAGTTCTAGTCCAGCCTGGTATACATACAGAGTTAAAGGATTGTTGGGTCAATATAGTAAAACCCCATAAATAAAGCATTAAAAAAAAATTTAAAGGAGAGGTTTAATATCAGTTATGCTGATCTGAAAAGAACAGTCAACTAAGCCTGGAATAAGAAAGGATAAGGAGAACGGAGAAAGAGGGTGGAGAAGGGAGGGGATGCACGTAATAAATTTAAAGTGAACAGGTAGAGAAAAATCAATTAAGCCAAATGATAGCTACTTGAAAAGATCAATGAAATCAGTAGTATGTTTTAGCTGCGGTGATCAGATACTATGAAGTGCTATGAAATTAAAAGATAGCTCACAATAATTAGCAGTGAAAATCAGACTGTAAGAGGACAAGGAATATTACTCATAAAAAGACCAAACGTTGAATACATCAATAATTAAAATTTTCAAAAATATGTTTTCAATTTTAAAGTGTATATTTTTCTGTTCCTGATATAATGTGAAATGAAGTCTTAAAGTTGGTTTCAAATGTGCATGTATTTCCATCTATATTACTTACAAGTATCTAAAAGTTCAACACATAAAACAAATACATACTTTAATTTATGGGATACCCTAAAATATACAATAATAAAACAGCTCTGAGGGAAACAACAGGTTTGGTTTTAAATATCAATCACTATCAATCAGAATGTGATTTGGTGACAGTGAAGCGTGAGCTTCCCTTTGGCAAGAAAGGCAAACAGGAGTGCAATGCTGACTAAGACGATCACAATGCCCAACTAGGAGGCTATTGTATTGGCAAAAGTTAGCCTGAGACTATCTGCACTGGTTAGTTTTTCAACATAAGACAACCAATGGAAGGAGTCTCAACTGAAATCGGTCTCAAGCAGATTGGTGTGTTGCCAATCACTGACAACTGATAAGGAAGCCGCTAGGCCGCTGGACAGTGCCACCCACCCACAATAGGTGGTCCTGGGTACTGTGAGAAAAATGAGCAAGTGCCAGAGAGAGCAAGCCAGTAAGCAGTGTTCCTCCATGATTCCTGCTTTGACTTCCCTAAATGATGGTTTGTGACCTAGAGGTAGAAACTGAAATAAGCCCTTTCCCCCAAGATGCTTTGGGTCTTGGTGTTTATCTCATCAACAGAAAGCAAACTAGAACATCATCTTATTAAGCCCTACTTCTTCCATATCCCCAAAAGAAGAAAAAAATTATAAACACTTCAAATATCAAAGATTAGATACTTTCCCTGACACGATGAAGGCTTAAAGCCTGAATTTTAAATATCTTAGCAAAAGATGATTAGTAAATCAAGCTAATCATACTGAATCATGTTTCTCTAAACTATTTTCTCCTTTATTCCTAATAATATAGGTTTATTAATTATCTTAATATTATTTTTCTAAGATTTCAAGATATCATGGAGCTAATTACATTTTGATCTCTTGCTCATTTCATAGATGTTTCCTTGCAAAAGAAATTATTCATCCATAGCAAGCCTTTACCAAGTCCATGGTATCTGAAATGTCTAGGAAACAACAACGTGGGCTACATCACTCAACAAAGAAATCACTATACCATTACACATTGAGGGACTATAGTAAGAGCCAAATAAATCAATATTAAACAAATACTAATTTAAGATACAGCACAAAATGTTTAACCATCAAATACTTTGCATTTCACAGGATATGCAGCAGAAACCCATGCCTGGTTAGGTCCTTTGGTTCCTATTTCTATAGTACCCTACACTACATTCACAGCTTGGTGCCAGTGTCCTCACGATGACATCTGGATGAGCTTCCCACCCTGGCAGCATCCCACCTGGGCCCACTTATGCCTGAACCTCTCCTGCCCTATCTCTCAAGCCCCCAGCTGTTATCTGCCATCTCTGAAAAACTAAAGAATATTGAGGTCAGAGCAACACAGTGGTTTCTGCTTCCTTCCTGAGGCATTTTCCTTTTGAAATAGGAAGTGCTCAAATGCTCTCAAATCCTACCACACACGAGTTAAGTGAAAACACGCCTAGCAGTTTATGAAACAACACTTCACTCCAACACACAAGCAGAACAGTGAGTATACAAAACACTGGAACAGAACCAAGCCTTCTGCCCTGCTGTTTGTACGGCTACTATCAATTCCTGAGTTGTAATCAATCACTCATTCTGTACTTCAGTGACTGCATCCACAGGCAAGGGGGGAGAGGTAGCAATTCAAATGCTCTTTGAACAGTGAAGATAACAAAAGCTTGATCACACATTGAGTCCTAAGAGAGATCTAAAAAGACTACCAGAGCTAAGATACTCTACATTTAAATATACGCTTGTATCACATGCATGAGGGGGGTTACAGTAAGATACTCTACATTTAAATATATGCTCATATCACATGCATGAGGGGGGTTACAGTAAGATACTCTACATTTAAATATATGCTCATATCACATGCATGAGGGGGTTTACAGTAAGAACAAGAGAAGGGAGCAAGTGGACATAGATAACAAATTAAAATCGAAAGTTCCATTCAGAAAAGTAAGGGATACTAATGAGACATAAAAAGACACACCACACCCATGAGATGACTGAAAAACTCCATACAATTACATGTCTGATCTCTACAAAGTGTTCTGTAGAGACAATGCAAAATGGAAAAAAGAAAGAAAAAAAAAAAGGTTTAAACTTGAACATCCTTATGTACAAAAGGACTATGATTAACAGTTCAATCAAAATAAATTAACTTAAAAGTGAAAGACCGGGCTGGCGAGATGGCTCAGTGGATTAAGAGCACAGACTGCTCTTCCAAAGGTCCAGAGTTCAAATCCCAGCAACCACATGGTGGCTCACAACCACCTGTAATGAGATCTGACGCCCTCTTCTGGTGTGTCTGAAGACAGCTACAATGTACTTACATATAATAATAAATAAATCTTTAAAAAAAATAATAATAAAGTGTTTAAAAAAAAGTGAAAGACCTTAATACTGAAACTTAAGAACAGTAAAACTCTCCCTTCTAAAATAAATTCTGTGTGTTCTTAACTTTAGCAGTGATTTTTATATACAAAGCAAAAAGTACAAACCATAAGAAAAAAATGGTAAGTTGGACTTGATCAAACTTAAGAAATTTTGCTCTTCCAATGACACTGGTACAAAAAAAAAAAAAAGAGAGAGAGAGAAAGATCGTAGTGGACTGAGAAAAGCATTTCTAAAATGAAATTATAACTTCAACCAACCCTATATTCATAATGTCCAAAATTCAGTAAGAAGACAAATCCACTGCTGAAATTTAGAAAAGTACTTTGACACCTCACAAAGAATAGTAGTAACAAGTTCTCACATGAAGCACATAAACATTATCAGTCATGAAGGAAACACCAGTTAAATTGTAATAAAATAATATGACAGGTACAGTATCTCAGCCAAAAGAAAAATACAACACAAAGTGCAGATGGAGACTGAGCCCCTGGAACTCTCCCTGCTGAGAAGGAAATACAGTGTTCCGCCGTCCTTACACTGGGAGAGGCACCAGTCAGCTGAAGGTATGTGAACAGAGTCAGAATCCCCAAATCTAGAAACAATTCAGCAGTCCACAACTCAGAAAAGTGTAAACAGACTGGGATACACTGTACCATGGCAAACAGTTCATGAACTCTTACTAATGTACACAACAGCATAAAAGGTTTCCAAATGTACCACGCTGAAGCCATAGCGAAGTTCAACCTCCTGCCATCCTGGTCGGAATGTCTTTAATATTAAATCATCAGAAACACTGGGAAAGATGAAAGACATCTTGGTTACTACCTATAGATATCAGCAGGAAGTGCTCATCTGACTACCAAAAATGTATCCAGGCTTTGCCAAAACTAGACTCACTCCTAGTTGAGAACCACTGCCATTACTAAGAGGACAAAGGCTGGAGTGGAAGAAGTAGAATGATTGTTCCGTGCATGTACAGAAAGGTAAATTATTAAGATGACGACGACAATAATGAATACTTCACACATTAGACAAAGTGGGATTTTATTCCGGGAAGCCTCTGCACATAAATCAGCTTTGAAGATGATGTCACAATGTTATAACAAAATATTTAAATATTGAACTTAAGGTTTGATAAACAAACTAAAATTTAGGAGTTGTAAGGAATATGACAGAGAAGCAAAGAACAGACTCTGTGATTCTGACCCAAATAAGAAGGTAAACAGCTCCAGAGGCTCAGATTTCTAGTTCTATCCATTAGATAATTCAGAAATCTGACCAAGCTAGACTTTCCCTGTCTCAAAAACCACACTTTTCCTGCACCCTGTAACTTTGCAGGTCCATAATTTGATCTGATTCTTACTTAATTATTAAGGACCCGCTAGGATAACTATCATTTCTTACGAAATTCCCCTTGACAAAAGCATATCCTCAACTGTACTGCTCAGCTACCGATACCCAGTATCAGCCACTTATATGTGGTGATGTCTAACCAGCACTGCTATCTGCACTGTGGTTAACGTATGATTGAGTCATGAACTGTTCTAAGGGACAAGCCTTTTGTGGAATGCAAGCAGCTCTCAGAGTAGTCATCAGACACTACCTCGAAAACAGAGAGGCGCCATCAGGGACTTCACACCCACAAGGAGAGTACTCCATTTAAGGAGTGGGGGCTTCTAGTGAGCTAAAACATTTTATTAAAAAAAATCTATACAAGTACAGGTCAGTTCTTTTATCCTCTTAATATTTTAAAGATCTTTAAGTTCAGAAGAACAGTATATATCTGAAGTATTTTATAATTACTAGAAAAGTATCAATTAACAGTAGTAAAAAATATGCCAAAAATACAAGGTAAAAATCATTTTTCCTGTATGTTTGAAGCCATATGCAAGATGGGTTAGAGCATTAATAATTTTAAAACCATATAGTTAATAATCTTTTTAAATTTAAGGTAAGTATTGACTTTGTAATAAATAGGTGCAAGCTAAGTTCCAAATATGAAAGAGTTTGAATTATACTGACCATTAGCAGAGAGGTAATTGACAGAGATACATGGATTTTACTTTTAAGTCACCTGAAATACCTTTCTATGCAAAGCTTTATGCAATGCGGCAATTTCTCCCTGTGAATAACACATCCTATTGAAGGATAACACAATTAAATACCCTCATTCTAAGTCACCCTTTCAAGGAAGCCCAGCGCCCTGCCTGCTGTTTTCAGTCACTCTTTCACTTGGAATGACCCTCCCTTTCATTCATGGTGTCAGTCCCTACACTGGACACTTAATCTAAAGCTGTCTGCTGTTCATATCCCTTCCCCCTAGAATCTGAACTGCATAAAATCCAGAATTTTTGTATGTTTTGTTAACTACTGGATCCTCACCATGTGAAACAGTAATAGTACCTTGTAAGTGTTCAATACTATATAGAATATAGTATACATAAAATTAGTGCTCTTTTAAACATTTAGACCACAAATACAAACATTAACAGAACTAATATTTGATTAAATGTGTCTTTGTTTAACACTTCATTTTCCAAATATATTTATCACAAAAGTGTCTTTAATAGGAGCACAGATTTACAGACAACAGTTTTTAAATTGTCTTCAGGAAAAAGTTGATACACCATTATGTAAAAGACTAAAACTCCCTGGGCTCTGGGGATTAAAATAAATGTATTTTAAAAAGGAAGATAGGAAGTTAGAAGAGGGTATGACCGTCTGGGAGGTGAAACTGGATGGAGAATAAAAGACAGAAATGATAAGAATACATAATACATTTTAAAAAATAAAAAATGTCTTGCTAGTTTTAAAATTTTTTATTTATTTATTTATTTATTTATTTATCTATCTATTTATTCTTAACGTGTATAAGTATTTGGCCTGCAAGTATCTCTGTGCACCACATACCCACAGAAGACAAAAAAGGATGTCAAATCCCCTAGGATGATAGTTCCAGGTGGTTGTGAGCCAGCACGGGGGTGCGGGGAATTGAACCTGTAGAAGAGTAAGCACTGCTCTTTCAGCTGAGCCATGTCTCCATCCCCTCCTGTGACTATCTTAACTGACTGTTTACTGTCTACATTCATTATTGAAGGAGTTAATAGGAGAACAACTCCATGGAGTCATTCTCCTCCCCATTACATGAGCTCCAGAAATCATCATCAGGATGGAGGGCTTGCACAGTCTCTACCCTCTGAGCCTACCACCAGCAGTCAGATTCACAGCTTCACCTTAATAATAAAAGGAGCAGACATCAGAAGAGAAGCAGGTGGGCTGACTGCAGATCTTCACCTCTCCCTCTTCTGGAAAGCCAATGCCTCAGTCTCATCCTCAGCTCTAGAACAGGCCGCCTGCTACAGTCTCCCTTCAATTCAGCCCCCAGTTCCAGAGGGTCACTCAGCTCTTCACCTCCAACTTCCCTTCCCCCAACTCATCCTTTACCCAGTCCTCAATACCCGCAGGCATTCCCTTGGACCTACAGGCCACTAGACTAAAACCAGGTGGGCTTCTGTACGGCAAAGAACACTGTCATTAGGACAAATAAGAGTCTACAGAATGCGAAAAGATTTTTGTCAAGTATACATCCAATAAAGAGCTAGCATCCAAAATATATAAAGAACTCAAAAAAATTAGACATCAAGAAAACAACCCAATTTCAAAACAGGGTTCAGATCAAGCATAGAATTCTTAAGAAGAAACTCAAATGGCTGAGAAACACTTAAAGAAATGTTCAAGCTCTTTAGCCCATTAGAGAAATGTAAATCAAACCTACTTTGAGATTCCATCTTAAAGCTATCAGAATGGCTAAGATCAAACACAACTGGCAGCCCATGCTGGGGAGGGCATGAGTAGGGCGAACACTCAATCCACTGCTGCAGGACTGCAAACTTGGACAACTAGCATGGAAATCAGTGGTGGCAGTTCCTCTAGAAGGCTGGGAATCAACCTATCTCAAGACTCAGCTATACAACTCCTGGGTATGTACCCAAAGGACACTTTATCCTACCACAGAGACACTTGCTCAGCCATGCTCATTGCAGCTCTTTTCAAAATATCCAGAAACTGGAAACAACCTTGGTATCCCCCAACAGAGGAGTGGATAAAGAAAATGTGGCCCATTTACACAATGGGGTATTAATTAGCAGTCAAATGTGAAATTCAAATGTGAATGGATGTAACTGCAAAGATGACTCCTTAGAAGACTGTTTCCTAATGAGAGACAGGAAGGACTGGGATGAAAGACTAGGTTGGGAGGAACTGGGAGGAACAGGGGTAGGGGAAACTCTAATCAGGATATAATACATGGGAGGATATGTACTTTCAATAAAAGGAAAAAAGATATTACACACAGGAGATAGCAAGAAAGAAAAGGGGAGGGAGTGGAGGGGAGGGAAGGGAGGGGGAAGGAAAAGAAAGAAGAGAACGAGCACACTTGGGCACGGGGTACATGGCAGGCCTTGTTCTGTTAGACCTTCTTAACAAGTCATCCATGTGGTAGAGATACCTAATTGTTCTATTAGATAAAAACATTAAAGCTTCAAAGAGTCAATGTATTTACCCAAATCATAGAGCTACAAGTGCTGGATTTGGGATTTAGCCATACACCATTTGTGATATTTTCTTACAGACTATATAAAAATCATATCTTTTGGTAAATAATAACATTTGTGAGAGCAGCAAAACTGTCAAAAATAGTTAAAATACACAATACAAGTTTTGAAATGAAGATGAGGCACGTTGAGTGCGTCTGTACTGTCATGCTAGTGTGGTAGGCCTAATGGGGTCAGGGACAGAGCAGAAGCAAGGACTGCAGACTTGACTGCCTGCTGCGAGCGAGCGAGCAGGGAGTGGTTACAGCAGGACACTGAGTGATAGGAGAAAGACAGAGGCTTTGACATCAAAGGTGTACAGCAAAATCAGACACCATAAGCCAGGCAAATTTTCTACACACTATAAAAGCTGAGAAACAATAGACAAAGTTTTGAAAGACTATGATAGTGAATATTAAGAGACCTCTATAATGATCATGCCAGGTGCCTGAGTCATTGCTTTATCGCTGTGAAGAGACCCTATGACCAAGGCAACCCTTACAAAAGAAATCATTTAATTGGGGGCTTGCTTACAGTTTAGAGGCTTAGTCCATTATCACATGTCAGAGAACATGGCAGAACACAGGCAAATATAGTG
>JADRCD010231999.1:0-23609 GCA_019843815.1 Montemys delectorum | reverse complement strand
TCTCTCTCTCTCTCTCTCTCTCTCTCTCTCTCTCTCTCTCTCTCTCTGAATCTCTCTCTCTCTCTGATCTCTCTCTCTCTCTTTCCCTCATGCTCTCTCTCTTTGGGGTTTGGGAAATGGCTAAGTCAGCAAAATGTTTGGTATTAAAAGAATAAAGGCCTGATTTTATATTCCCAGTACCCAAGCAAAATGATGGAGATACAGTCCTGCCTCCTCAGTGCTGGGAGGAGAGAGAAAGGTACATCCCTGTGGCTTGCTGATCAAACTGTCTGATTCAGGGAGCTCTAAGTTCTTTGAGAGAACTTGGGCTCCCAGATAAGGTGGAGAGACACTCAATGTTGAACCCTATTTTCATGCACATATGCACCCAGACCTGTATACATAAAACAGATACACTCCCATACACAAAGGTTTTCATAGTCAATGTGGACATCATGTATGTGCACACAATAGATCTTTGGTAAAAGTGGTTGTCATTAATTCTTTTCATTAGTAAGCTAGATGGAGTTCTGGCAGGGCTTTTCAAAGGAATATGTAGTGTTTCTTTTTGAGACTGGATACAAGATCAAAGAGTCTCCATTATAATCCCCTTGATGAGAAATTTAATTATGAACAATGAGAAGGATAATGCATCCAGATTGTTTACCGGCAATTAATGGCCAACGATGCTAAATATAGTCTACACTGGGTCTGCTTTGGAGAAACAACCCAAAAGCCCTGCTTGTCTCACTGTGAATGTGAACAGCTGGGACAAACTCTCAGTCCTCAGCCCAGAATGATAAATCAGACCTGTCAATGAATAAAACATTGCCTCTCAGCAATCAAGCAATGGATTTGTGAGGAGCCTTTCCATTTATCCGGTTAGCTATTGATTACCCATGAAAGGCCATCTCAGCAGAGAGCTAATAAATGGGAGAGCTGAGCTCCATTGCACAGGGCAGAGTGAGGTCATACCATTGCCTCTATACTATTTAAGATTGCCACTATACTATTTAAGACCTCGATGCTGTTTAAGATTGTTCCATTGTCACATTATGGAACTTATAACACAGTAGTGGCCACGTGCAATTAGAGTTCAGATGGCCACTAACAGGTGATCTGAGCAAGAAAGAGACTAATGCTGATGGGAGGAAGCAAGGCCAACTGCCTGCCAAAGATCCTCAAGTAACTATCCTGCCAGGAATGAACCTTCCCTTTAGCTCTCAGACGACTGAAACAATGAACCCCCAAGAAATTGGAATTTCACCAAGGAGTCTCAGTCTGAGAGAAGGAAAAGGCAAAAGCCTGGTGTCCATCAGTGGAGGGATTTGTCTCCAGGGAAGAGATTTCACACAATTCCACCAACTTGTCAGAGCACCTCACAGGAGACACTGGAACAGAGGATTACGGACAAGACTACATCCTCACTAGGTCTACTTAGCTATGCATGCACCTTGGCTTCTATTTAAGCATTAAACCTCACACCAGGACCCCAAAGGGAGATTTGGATGGGGATGTTGTTTCTAGATCTCTTCATCCCTCTCCCCGAAAGTGGTCGCATTGGATAAATCTATTTTCTCTGCTTATTGTTATTATGTGTTTGGTTGGCCCACTGAGAATGGGTGGCAGAACCTAATGTGGTAGGGCTGCCGAGATCAAGCCTGTGACTGTTAAAGCTTTAATAACTCCCAGAGCTCTAGGACACACTGAGACAAACTGGGACCTGGCTTGCAGACGACAGAGAGGCAAGACCAGCTCTTAAGATTTACATCTGACGTCTTTCCCCAAGTCCTAACAGTGCTGACAGGACTTTGTCAAGTTCTCTCTTCTCTTTGCTCCTAGAACATGAGAGTGCTCCCTGATGGCCTGCTTGGCTGGTCAACACATGTTGTGCTAGTCAACAGGTAGCAATTGGCTGAGGACCAAAGCTCTCTTTACAGCATGTGCTAGTGGTACACATAGATCCTGCCTGCTGCAGATGGCTTCAACCTTGAGATCACTGAACACTGGAGTGGGGGAAGTGCTGGGAACAGCCTTCAGGAGCCAATGCCAGTACAGAGTGAGGAGCCCCAAACTCATCAGTGACCTCTACTGGTGCTCTTGCTATGGATGCTTTCTGCCTGGGTCCTGGGCAGGGTGGGTATAATATATGTAAGTAATGCTAAAGTGGCATGTGGTGTTGAAGCCTACTGAAAAGCAGTTTCTAAGAGGGAAGAGGTGACTTGTGTCCAGGCTCCAGCATGTTTATTTAAAGTGTCCTTCAAGATTCAAACTTCTGGCTCAGGTTGGCCCCCTAAGTTTGTAACAGTAAGAACAGAAAATAGTGAAATGCTAGGATGTTGAAAAATACTGCGTCCTTGAGCACAGCTAGGAGAGAAATTATTCCAAATGTTACTGAAGGTGGAAATCATGCTCTGTGCTCCAAGCCCAGCAAGGCCAGCATCTTCACTAAGCCAATTAAAAGAGTCACATTAAAAGTTGCAGGCAAAAAACAAAGAGTTATTCAAGGTGGCCATATTGGGAGGAGGGACCAAGAAATCTAAAACCCTGCCCCACCCCACTTATCCATCCCTCTTGCTGAAAGTCCCAAGTCCAGCTTCAGGGTCTTGAGGTGAGGTCAAAGATTAACTAGAAGACCAAGGATCTTACTTCTGAGCGGATATGAGCCTGCCCTTTGATGACACATATGAGCCATCATTTTCTGGGATTCAGTCTTACTGTGTAACATGCTCTGGCAAGTTGTTAGAACTATGTAAAAACCCTTTCTAGGAGACAAGTTACATATTCTGGTTGGCAATTATTCATTTTTCCAGAATTAAATACTCATTTCATATTTCCTGTTGAAATACTCACTTCTTTAGGTCTATTCTTTGAGTTGTCTTCGAGTCAAATTGAGAGACACCAAGTCCATTTAGATTACCTTTGTTTCTCCCAGGCATTGTATCAATGGAGATTACTACAGTTTATCCAATCCAATACAAAAATACCTGTAGTAGGAATGAGACACTGGAAGCTCGTCCATGGAGAGGATGTCCCGTCCAGAACCCCTGATCGGGTTCAGCAGAGTTTCCCAGTTGATTTCTGTTGGGTGTTGTAAGTGCCTGGTTTGAAGGTGGTACTTTTGCTCACTTCTCAACTGGGTTACTCCAATCAGGTCTCCTAGATGTTGCAAGAGCTTGGTTTGATACTGTCTTACTATCTTTCCTCTGTTTCTATCTATCTGATGCTTGTGATTTGTCCAAGTGCTCCTAGGTTCTGGCACCTTGTGAAAAAAATCTGGAAAACATACATACACATTCATTCACACATACTCACACTCACACACTCTCACACACATGCACACACACATACACACACTTTCACAGAGAAAAACACATGCATGTACACACTCACACACATGCACACTAATAGACACACACACACATAAAGGAACAGTGGGTTTTGTTAAGAGAAAACCAACAGTACACAATTTGACTACACTGGCAAAAGTGTATCACACAACGCAAGTGAGAGAGCATGCAAGGACACTATTACAGTCAGGATATCCTTTTATGGGGTCCAGGAGGTGGAGCTAATTACTAGGGTAGAGAGAAACCTTTGGTTTTCCCATGATGCATTTGATATTAATCATAAGGATACTCCATTCTGTGTAGGCATGGAATGGTAAATAGTGGGTTTTTTTCCTTTGAAAATACACTCAGCAAATAGAGCTTGCCTTATAGCACAGGTACCCCAAACCAGCTAGACTAAATCAGCCCTTGTCCCTTGGTTTCAGAACATATATCTGAATAGAAATGGGTATTTTAAAGGGTCTAAGTGGAGGAACTTATTTCTAAGGTCTGAAGTTGGGTATATGTGACATGCAGGAGGGATCCCAGGTTGCTGACAGGTTTCTGGATACAATTGTAGGGGAAGGATGCTCTTACTGATCAGTCAAAGTAGTGTGTCAAGTTGCTAGGTTATTTCTATACTTGCTTGCCTAAAATGGCCTACTTGACAAAATGGAGAGTATGAGGAGTCCTGAGCAAATAGAAAGTACTTCAAAGTGTGTGTTTGTATTGGTTCCTATTGTTACTCTTGACAACTGCACAGGACTGGGCCTTCTGCTTGAGCAATCATCTTATGGTGGCAGGTAGTCAGACTACAACAGCAGGGTCAAGGTACAAGTGTGTGGTATCTCTAAAGCCTCCAGCATAAGGCTAAAGGCTACAAGTTAATGGATTTCCACTTATTGCCACAATCTATACTGTAGGGAGGTCCCAGGCTTAATAAGAAAGCAATTGCATGCCTGGGTGGTAATCTGAAGGCATTCAAAGGCAATGATTAACTATAGAAGCCTAGGCTCTAAGAAGCACTGAAGGATTTCTGAGCACATGAGTGCCACACCACTAGGAAAGCCCAGGTAAATGACATTCTACAATGAGCCCAAGGCAAGGTCCAGAGTGAGTTGGAAGGCATTGAACAGACATAATTGGGACCTGCTGTGGAGATGGCGTGGCATACTAATAATGTCTGCCTAGGGAGATGCTGTGGGCTTCTGCAGAATCCTTTTAACCCCTAGCTCATTTGAGTGTTTAGCAGCTAATGGCTCACAGTTCCCCTGTCCTCCAGAGAAACTCCCTAGGCTAATAGAAGCTAGGGGCCTTAGGCCATCTTCTGAGGAAGCTCACAGCTAACTAAAGACTGACAGAAGCTTGGTCTCCAAGCTGATTGCACTCTCTAGGGCACTTCACACTCCAGAGCTCCCTGAGAATCAGGTGATTGCTAGACTCCAGGTGAGACCCCCCACCTTTGCTTAACTTTTTACTCTAAGTATGCCATTTCCTCCTTGCCATCTCTGGGTTCGCTGTAATGAGGGCACAGGAGTTCCTGCCACAGGCTCTGTCCCTGGTAATACTAGCCTAATTCATGGGGAAGAAGAAGAGCTGAAGAGACAGCGAATAAAGAAGTGTGTGGTGGCTTTGTTGGCTCCTTTGTTTATACAACCGTTTCTCTATTCTTTCAATAACCCCACGTGGAACATCTGTTACAGGCATACGTCCCAGTCATGCGTGATGTATAACAACAGCCAGGCCTCAAAGGACATCACAGAACATAAACAACAGGGATGCTCATGGAAAAAACACAGGTCTCACCTCTTAGAGAATGAGAGAATGTTTGCATGTAAAGCTCAACCAACTCCATTTTTGAAGCTCCAGGGGCTAAACTCAATTCCAGGAGAAAAACCAGAGTCCACTTGAGCAATCGTCTTATGGCAACACCTCCTGTTTTGGAGGCAAATACAAGCAGCCATGGCCTGGGTACACAGATCCAGTTCTCCTATAAAGGGGGCAGCAGTTTCATGAGCTTTTTATAGTAACAATAAAGAAAGCCGTTAAGTCAAGACATTTTTCAGATATGTTGGTGAGCACATTAAGAAGACAATGTATAGCAAGATGGAGGAGAGCTCCCCTGAGGGCCTTGGATGCTGCCTGACAGCACTCTCAGCACTGTGATTGGTGGAAACCAATGCTTCGTTAAGTCAATGCATTCCAAAAGGTGTCTGCCTCTTTGTCAGGATACTAGGTGTGACACAGAGGTGGGCAAGAATGACAATTTAGTGGGCTAATGATGGCCAAATAAGCTATCAAAAGTGCAGCCATATTGAATACATCTCTTTCTTCTCTTCATTGTTAAATTAGCTCTTTAAAATTTTTCACTACATATATTTGGTTGTGTGTACAGGTGTGTGCATGTGCACACACTGATAAGAGAAACAAAAAGATCCAATTATTTTTTTCCCCAGTCTAGTTTGCAGGCCCTCGAATGAGGGTAAGGTTTAAGCAGGGATGAATATATATATATATGTATATATATATATATATGAATAATTATATATTCATCAGTATATATAATTACTAAATCAACAGTTCTCAACCTATGGGTTGAGACCCTTTGAGGTCAAATTACCCTTTCAGAAGGGTTGTCTAAGACTGCTGGAAGTATAAGATACTTATTTTATGATTAATAAGAGGAGCAAAACTACACTTATGAAGTAGCAACTGAAATAATTTTATGGTTGCGGGTCACCACAACACGAGGACTTCTATCGAAGGGTTACAGCATTAGGAAGGTTGAGGACCACTGCACTAAGCGGTCCTGGTTGGGGTGCGGTTTTGCCGATCAATAACCCAGTCACTGTCTGGGCTCCATGCTCTCCTGCACGGTGCTTTGACATGCTGTAAATCTTTTCCTCCTTGAGTTGGCTCCAGGACCTCAGCCTTCCTTTTCCCATCATGAGCCTCCTGGGAAATTTTCAGTTTGGGGGCACTCATTGTTTCAATGATCTGAGAGTCCCAGGGAAGTGCCCACATGTCTCTCTAGTGCTTCTTCATCCCCATGGTTACAGTTTAACCTACAGTGGAGGGAAGGGCTAAGCTTCCTTGTTAAGATTTTCATGATACAGGATGCAGGGAGTGAGGGCGAAGCAGGGATGGAGGCTCAGTGCTGCTTCATTGCTGTTGCCCTTAGAAGATTGATGTCCAGGGATTAGATGAATATGTGTAATCTGGAGAAACTGCTGCCAAAGGGAGAGGGTTCTAGTGAGCAGCAGGCTGGGTGGTGCTGACCAAGCTCTCTGCTCTGGTTCCCAAGACAGAATGGCATTAAAGATGCACATGCCACTTTGGAGTCCCTGAAATGTCACAAGCACTTTCCCATGGTAGTAAATGCTTCTGTCTCTCAATGGGGGGTCAGTGACAGGGTCACAGTAAGCATCATTTTCCTGTACTCAAAATATTTGCCAAAGCGCCAGTTCCTCAGAATCACCTGGTGAGGTAGTTTATGTGTGGGCGATATTGATCACCAAACCCATCCCAGGCCCTAGCACATTCTGACAAAACACGGACAACCAGTTGGAGAGTCCCAGGATGCTAATTTGTAACTGCCAGAGTTGTCACTGTGGTGAGAAATGGTGTTAAAATTGCTTTCAATATCTTAATTAGCAGAAGCCTCCCAGAAAAAAAAAAAAAGAAAAGAATCTCTAGCTGCCCCCACCTCCACCTGCTTTCCTCTTTTCATGTTTTCATTTGTTTCTTAAGAAGATGTAATCACGTTTTTAAATCCCTAAGTTCAGGGAAAGGACATGTAGCATTCAGGGATACTTAATGAGATACCTATGCACAAACGTGATAGGCTCTTTCCATTGTTTGCATTGCTATGCTAAGAATTCACCCTCTGCACCCTGTGTCCATTGATAATCTCTGAGGGTCATGTGATGATATAGACCTTCTGGAAGAAAACACATGGACCCTTTAAGTGCCCGCCAAATATAATATCTTTTTAAAAACATTTAAAAGATAAGTCTTGTGTTGAATGATTATAATTCAGTTGTGATTTATTTGCTTTTTTGGTTTGTTTTCTAACACAATGCCAGAGACGGGTACATTATGAAGGTTATTTTGGCCGATAGTTCTAGTCCGAGGTCAAGGAGCTTGTCTAGTCTGGTGATGAGCTTGCTGGGAGCCTCCCAAGGACATCACATGATCAGAGACAGAAAATATACTAGGAACCTAGGTAGCCTTTATTTTACAACTCACCTACCATGCCGATAATGTATTAACCAACGAGTGTGTTGAGGAGATAAAGGGTGAATTCACTCATGAGAATGGAGCCCTAAAAATCCCCTTTAGTGATCCATCTGCTCCCACTTTTCATATTCCCTAAAGCAGAGTAAGTTTCAGAATGACAGAGGCAATACATCCTATTTAAACCACAGCATCGGGGTTTGAGAAAGGTCCCATGTAAATTTAAGATAGAAAGCACATTATATTCACCCCTAGTCTTCCCCATAACTCCTTCCAGACCCACCCCCCACTCTGTACCCTCACAACCATATTCCTCCCGCCCCATTTTAGAAACCCAACCCACTGTATCCAATTTGTGCTGCTCAGATCCTCATGTGTGCCGATCTCTCCCCTATGGCATGGCTGGCCAATCAAGGACCAGATCCTTAAAGAACACTAACCCTCCCCTAGAAACCATCTATTCTCAACAGCTCCTCAGTGAAGGCTAGAGGCTTACAGGAGGCTGACTCGCTTCATCTTGTGTAAGTTTGGTGCAGGCAGCTGCCTTTGCTGTGAGCTGATGAGTACAATGGTCCCATCATGTCTTCAGGACCCTATTTTGTTCTTGTTCTCCCAACATTTGGCCCTCGCCACAGTCTTCCATCTCTTCCACCTACCGATAATAAAAATCAGTCACAGTTCACAAAATAGGTAAGTAGGTAAATGATACAAAATGAAATGATCCAGAATCAAATATGCACGTGCACTGTCACCTACTATGTGGTGGTTTGAATGAAAATTGTACCTCACAGGCCTGTGTGTTTAAACACTTGACCCCTGGTGGGTAGTGCTGTTGGTAGAAGTGACATAAGCTTGCTGGTGTCAATACAGCACCAGGCTTTGAGAGTTCATATCCTCTTGGGGCCTCTGTTACCACTTCCTGAAGGCCGGGTTTATAGATGGGTTGCCATGTCAACCTGGCATTTATATGGGTGCCGAGGATCCAAACTAAGGTCCCCATGCTTGGACGGCAAGAGATTGATATACTGAGCCATCTCCCAATCCCTATTTCTTTGTACTGACTTATTATTTACATACTTTCTCTTTCAGAATTTACCACAAACATTATAATTCCCAGTCTTGACTCAATCCCATCAAACAATCATGCCCCACGGAGAAGACACGCGAGAGGCACGATGCCTTCACTGTTCCCATAGTCATAAGAAAACATGCAGGTTTTGCTGGATCCTTGTGTGCACACATGTTTTCAACCTCAGTGGTTTTATTTTTAAGTCATGGCTGTCTTCTCTTCATAAAAAAAAGTCTAGAGCTGGCTGTCCAGAAGCCACCATGAGTCTTGTCTATCCTCCTTTCAGCTTTACGATGCTGGTTTTTCTTCTTTCCTGAAGGCTGCGGGAGGTGCGCTTATATCTGAAGTCCAGGGAGAGGGAAGAGGAAGAATAAGAAGCAAGCATGACGCTCCTGCTTCCTGGAAGCTTGCCTTACGCTAACCCTTGCACCATCTCGGGCTAGTCTTAGGCAGTATCAGGAAGGAAATGTGCTTTAACTGGGCGCATTCACAGGCTGAATAATGAGGGATTTGTTACTGAGTTTATCAGCTGGTATTCAATCAGGGAAGAAGCACTGTTAGACACATGGAGTGGAAACTTTGATTAAGAAGCCATTCGGGACTGTAGAAGATAATTAAGTATGCATAGGGGTTTGCCTCTGTGCCTGGGATTACATCTATGCTGCAGGTCAGCCAGGCCACCAGACAGAAGGGAAGGCTCAAAGTGCCACGGGGGGTGGGAAAGGACAAAGGCAACCTATAAATATAACCACAGCCCATGAAGGCAATCTGCCTTCCCATGAGACTAAGATGGACTGCACACCTATCCCTCACTGTCGCCAACCTTAAGGACATCTGGTGCACTGCCGGAGAATGATTCATGCACCCTCCCAGTGGTCAGAAGCAGCTGAGGCAGGCAATCTGTTACTGCTGTAGGAGCTTCGAGCCAGCAGGGGGAGCTAGTGAGGCAGGAGGCTCACTTGCACTCAATAGCAAGTGTTCCAATGGGAATTTCAGAGCACAGCCCTTGTCTGCTATTCCACCTACACCTTCCAAGTCTTACATAATTTTACTTCTAGCTAACTCTAATTCAAACCCTCCAAGAAAGGTGTTTGGGCAAGGGTAATTGTAATGTAATGTAGTGAAGTTGATCTAGTTAAAGTGTCAAGGTTGGAGGTTTGGGGGTAGTAAAGGGGCCCTGGGCTGGCAAGGAGTCCTATGTTTGCAGAAGACAGAGAGAGGGACAGCAATAGCCAGACCTGGAGGGTGATGTGTTTCCAAATGCACAGAGCACTTCTCAGACTAAATGATATTGTGTATAAAAGAAGAAAAAACAGGGAGGATTGTAAGATACCCCTTGGGGTGATGGGGCAGGTGAGTGTGTAAAGTTGGGGGGTGAGGGGGAGACAGCTGAAGCCAAAAAGCCATTTCGACATCTTTCCCTTTATATAGCCTCATAAGACAGTGAATCTCTAACTCCTGACTCTCTGTCAAACATGGACCATAAACCAGGACTTTGTCCAGACATCAAAACAGATTTCAGATGAAGGTGGCTGCACTGGCAGGTTCTATGTTAACTTGACATAAGCTGGAATTACTAGAGAGGAGGGAACATCTATTGAGAAAACATCTTCATAAGATTGGCCTGTTGGCAAGGCTGGAAGGCATTTACTTAATTAGTGATTGATGGGGGAGGGCCGAGACCATAGGGGTGGTACCATCCCTAGGCTGGTGGTCTTGGGTTCTATAAGACATTAGACTAAGCAAGCCATGTGAGCAACCAGTAGGCCTCACCCCTCCATGTCCTCTGCATCAGCTTCTGCCTCCAGATACCAGCCCTGCTTGAGTTCCTGTCCTGACTTCCTTTTATGAGGATCAGTGATGGGGAGATAGAAGCCAAATCAACCTTTTCCTCCCCATGTTGCTATTCATACAGCAATAGTGACCCAAGCCTAACTAGGACAGTGGCTTAAACAGATTTGTGGGAGAAGTTCAGAACAGGCGTGATGTCTGAGCCTGATAGCAGCCTTTTCAAGGTCCATGCTCTGCAAAGCAGCTGATGCCAGTCCCACGGGAGTGGCAGCTGGTGCTGGTACCCAAAGTTCAGGCTGTTACTTCTCCCATGGCCTGCCTCCTGGTCAGATCTTAATTAGCCTGAGTGGTGCATCACTGTACGTGACAGAAAGCCTTTCTTGACCAGAAAACTCTGCTCCTGTCTCATAGCCCCAGTCCCAGGCACCCATTCTTAAGCTCACATATAAGCAGAAGCCCTTAGAAAGCAGAGTCTGGAGTTGGGTAGTGGGTAGCTGGGACTGGGGCTGTGAATGTGTGTATTCAAAGCACCCTGAAGTTAGAACTTACAGGAGGGGTGGAGGAAGGTAAAGATAGTGGCCAGTCTACAGACAGCAATAAGGAGAGCCACTGCCCACTCCAGTGAAATTGTCTCTGAGGCCTTTGGGATGCACGTGCATGGAGAGTTTGGGTAACGTGGATTTGTGCAGCAGTGACAAGCCCTGCAGGGGGGACAATGATGGTCCAGTTATATGAGCACCTCAGCCAAGGTGTAGCCAGATATCCACTGAAGGCTCTCTCACCAACAGCTCCACATATCTTCAAACAAACTTCGTTTTGAGAGCTTGCTTTTCACTCCCAGCTAGCTGTCAGAGAAGCCTCCTTGTTTTGACCATGCAATTCTATACACATGACAAGTCAAGTTCAACCCTTTACGCCTGGCCCGGAGCTCCTTTCTTCAAGGTTTCTGAAGAGCCAGGCAGATGCACCTGCAACACTAAGCTAACGGAAGGTACCGTCGGCCCTTTCTCCTCTTTCCCTCAGTGGGAAGAGCAAGGTTCTCTGCCTATGTCTCACCTAAGTTAAAATGACCATAACTCTGCAGACACTTTCATGTCTCAATGAGGGACAGACAGGGTCCTGTGGGGGTGCAGAGTAGGACCCACCTTCTCAGTCCTGCTTAGGAAGCAGTTTGAAAAGGGGGTTCAATCATCTAGAGGAGGAAAAGATTCAGGGGAGAAAATGGAAGGAGGGGAAGAAAAGATGGGGGAGGGGAGGAAGAGGGGAGGAAGGAAAGAAGGGGAGAAGGGAGGATAAGAAGACAGGAAGGGAGAGGAGGTGACAGAGAGATGAGGGAGGGAAGAAGAGACTAGGAGAATGTAAGAAACTGTCTTAGTTAGGATTTTACTGCTGTGAACAGACCCCACAACCAAGGCAACTCCTATAAAGAAAACATTTAATTGGGGCTGGCTTACAGTTTCAGAGGTTCAGTCCATTAGCATCATGGTGGGAAGTAGGGCATCATGCAGGCAGATATGGTGCTGGGAGAAGACAAGACTTCTCTATCTTGATCCAAAGGGAGCCAGGAGCAGACTGTCTTCTGCAGACAGTTAGGAGGAGGGCTCCCCCTTGGACAGAGTTTCAAAGCATAGGACCTCCAAGCCCACTCCCACAGTGGCACACTTCCTCCAACAAGGCCACACCCCCCCCAATAGTGCCACTTCCCATGAGTCAAGCATATTCAGTCAGCACAGGGAGGGTGGAGAAGGGTTGGAGAAAGGCCAAAGGTTAAGCTAGGAGGGAAAGACACACTCAGGTCCCGGGAGGGCTTGCTCAGAATCCCAGCATGGAGGAGACTTGAGGGAGTGAGTGAGTGCCCGGGTGAGGTATCAGGCATGTTCGCATCTGAGGAGAAGAAAGCGCAGCAAGCAGGGCTTCAGCGCTCAAAGAATGATGTCACCGCAGTTGCAGGCATGAAAGTGTGTATGCCTAAACATGTTCCCATGCATGGATGAGTGCACCCAGCGTCCAGAGCACAGGCGTGACCTTGTCAGACAAGCATAAAATTGCAAATTACTCTTTCAGAGATGATATTGCCTCATGAATAACGGGGACATTTTCTTAACCTCAGGCTGGGATCTGAAATTGGAATGCAGCCATCAGTACTGAACCTCCATCAACTCTGGCTGCGGAAAGAGAATAATTTTCTCAAGAAGTTGCCATGATAAACTTTCCCCTTTGTTCTTTCTAAATTCGGCCAAGCAGAGCAGCAAATGCTGGTCCCCAGGATGAGGATTCTCTCAGCCAATAGCAAACCATGGAAGCTTCTTGATGCCGTGACCTTTCTCCAGGTTTTGGGCTCTGTTTAAATACTGGCTGATATCCTGCTTCTACTTCGAGATAGTGTGTCTCACATTAAAACATAGTCTTGGCAGGCAGTGTGCTCTGGATACCAGAGTCCTGATTATTCATACTTGGTTATGCACATGCTTACCATGGTGGGACCCCTGGGCACTATCCTTGTCGCCATTGTATTTCCTGTTCTCAGGCCTGACATACGTGCTATGTAGAGATCTTAAATTCCTCTCCTCAGGAAGGCAGCTGTGAACCAGACCTTTTAATGGAGTCTCCACTACATTGACGACGTGTCGCCTGGTCAGGTGGCCACCTATTTTTAGGTGTTTAGCTTTGTTTCCTAGGTGATTCTAGATCCTATTGAGTTGAAATCAATGTTAGCCATGATTCTGAACATGAGAACTTTACGCTCACTACTTACTTCAAAGGTGAACCCATGGGTGCTCTGCTGTGCTTGATGATCTGTACCTGACTCAGTTGGTAATGCAGAGCTGTCAGGCATGAGAAAGACACATGATTTCCCACTGGGAGCAGCTGATGTGCATGTGTGTCCTTATGTTGCCTCTTGTCAGACTAGGTCCAAGTGCCTCAGAGTCCCCCACAAGCAGTGAAGTCCTCTATGTAGTGAGTGTGTTGGTTTCTTTAAAAAACCCAGTTGGGTTATGTGAAGATGTTTTTGTTTTAATCCCAAGTGTGGGATAATCACAGCAGGTGATTATGACTCGCCTCATACACTACCAGGGGCGTGATTTTTGCCAGATGCATACAGTTTAATTCTGGGATCTCTGGAGAGCTCTGTGAGGGCCTGTGGCAGCTCCTGCTCCCAGGCTGCTCTTGGTTGCCATTGTTGCTGTTTGACAAGAAGTTGAAGATATCCTGACGGTGGAAACTAGACTTGCACTGAGGAACCCAATGACCCTAATCACCAGGAAGTAGATTATTTTGTTGGCTGCAAGATATCTATGCCCCCTTTCACCTCTAACCTTCTTTCTCTCCTACCTAGTGTTGCTGAGTTGAAAGGGACGAGGGTGAAATAAAGGTTGAAAAGCAGGTAGAGGTATAAAAACCCAATAAAGTAGACCAAAAATTTAGTTCCAACACCTCCACGTATGCGTGGGCCCCCAAGCATCCTGAGATGCTCTTGTGGTCTTCCTCACAGACTCTTCATCACAAGTTGAAATTTCCTTCTCCTTCCCCCTCCCGCTCCACCTAACTGCCTTCCACAACCTCCCCTAACTCTTTACTACATTGCACTTGAACCAGCCAAGTGTTATTCTCTTGACTTGGGTCGTACAGAAGCAAAATATAGAGTGCCAATCTTTGATTTGTTCCTTAAATCAACTTTATTGAGATACAAATTACATATAATAAAATTAGCAGATTTTAAGAGCATAATGTGAAGTTGGCAAAGTGTGTGTTGGAGGGGTGATGTTGTCATTGCTGTTGTTGTTGTTTGGTTTTGTTTGTGTGTGCAGTGCAGTCAAACCTTAGACTCCCTTATTTCCAACAAGCTGTAATAGGCAACTTGTCTGCAATAAACTGATTAAAATGACACCAGAGAAAAACAGGGAATGGAGGCTCATTCAATGTGCCACAATGGGCAAAGGAAACATAAAAGGTCCCATGATCTCCAAACTGTCTTTGGGGATTAAAATAAAGGTCAAACTTATACAGAGGGCGGGCAGTGTCCATCGCTAAGTAGTTCAGGTCAATGTATGGTCTGCCTGTCACCATTGTCTCAGCTCCAGTCTCCCCCAACACCACAAGGTCACCTGACAGTTTATGAGAGAGACCCACTTGCAATCTGTGTCCAGGACACATGTTCCTGCTTTGCCCGGGTCTCTATCTCCCAAGTCAGCAGCAAGCACTGGGCCTGGTATGGAAAGAGTCTTATTTTGTTCATATGATTCTTCATGTATGTGTGATATAGATATATGTGCTACATACTTAAAAAGAAATAATAATGTATTTTTAGATTAAAATTTTTTTTCAATATATATGTAGGGGTGTGTTTTTGTCTGTGTCTTGGCTGGCCTGGAACTTGCAATTTAGACCAGCTAATCTTAAACTCACAGATTTACCTGCCTGTGCCCCACAATCTCTGAGATTGTTGGGGAAGTCATTAGACCTTGTGATCCATTGTTTCAGTAGTCTGATAGTACACATGTTTCTCTTTACAATACCTTCTGTCCTTCCAGCACAGTTACTATAACGCTCATTTTCTAATATGTATCCACATGCAGACACTAGAATTCATGTGACCCCAGAAAATTACTTGGTGCTCTTTAGCAGGTATTCTCCCCTCTCCCACACACATAGCCAACCTCTTATCTGGCTTCTTTCACTGTAGTTCAGCCGTGACAGCACAGTTCAGGGAGTATATGTCTTGTGCCCTGAACATGATGATAGTATATATCATATATCATAATATATATATATATATATATATATATATATATATATATGTTGTAGGGTTTATTTCTGCTTACAGTTATGAGGGATAAGTGTACCATGGCAGAGAAGGCATGGTGGCAGAAGCAGGGAGAAGATGGTTACATTGTTTCTGTGACTGAAAGAGAGTGACAAATACCAGTGTTTAGCTTGCTTGCTTGCTTTTATTCAATCTAGAGCCCTATCCAATGGGATAGAAGCACCCATAGTCAAGGTGGATCTGGCTATTTAAATTTTATTTAATCTAAATTTGATAAACTCTGACAGACGTGCTCACAGGCTCATCTCTTTGGTGATTCTGGATCCTGTCAGGTTGGCAATGAACTAACCACAAGTATTTTATCACAGTGATGAGAAAGTAAGCAATATATAAGTCACACTGGTAAATGCCCCTTCTTCCTGACTTGTCTCCACCATGGTCAGTCTGCAGAAAGTTCTTCCTGTGGGGAAAGTGGCACCCCATCTCCTGGTTATTCACTCATCATCGTATCACAGTGATTCTGACTTTCTTTACTTGTTATTTTTTGCCCGAGTCTCTACCTTCCAAGTCAGCAGCAAGCACTGGGCCTGGTATGGAAAGAGTCTTATTTTGTTCATATGATTCTTCATGTATGTGTGATATAGATATATATGCTATATACTTAAAAAGAAATAATAATGTATTTTTAGATTAAAAATTTTTTTTTCAATATATATGTAGGGGGTGTGCTTTTGTCTGTGTCTTGGCTGGCCTGGAACTTGCAATTTAGACCAGCTAATCTTAAACTCACAGATTTACCTGCCTGTGCCCCACAATCTCTGGGATTAAATATATTAGCCATGTGTGCACATCTGTGTACACGTGTGTGAGCGCACATCTGTGTACATATAGCTGGGTGAGTATACATCTGCATACATGTGCATGAGAACATATCTGTGTACATGTGTGTGAGTGTACATCTATGTGCATGTGTGTGAGTACACATGGCCTATACACATATATGAAGAGGCCAAACAAGTGCCTTCCTCTATCGTGCTCCACTCCATTTCTTTGAGACAAGGTTATCTCGCTGAATCTGGAGCTAGGCTGGTGGCCTGGAACCTCCAGCAATCCTCCTGCCTCTGCCCTTTGCAGCAGTGGAGTTATAAGTGTTTGTGGCTATGACTAACTTTTTAAGTGGGTGATGGGATCTGAACTCAGATACTCATCCTTGGGCAGCAAGTACTCTGATATGCTGAGCCATCTCCTAATGACCCTTTTTTAAAATGAATTTATTTACTTCACATCCCAATTGCAGCTTCCTCTCTCTCCTCCCATCCCTTGATTCTGTCTTCATCTCTGTTTCCTCTCTGCATCGTTGGCTGGTCTTAAACTTGCCACGTAGACCAGCCAGCTTCAAGCTCACAGAGATTCGCCTTCCTGAGCCCCACACTTGCTAGGATTAAGGGTATGAGCCCTAGTTCATGATGATGGTGGTGATTGCCTCCTTCTCCCATTCCTATACTTCAAACACAGACACTAATATAACTATTTATTTCTGGTAATAACTAAACATACAGTGCAAATATCAAGTAAACACACTGCAAAGGGTATTGTGAAGGATGTGCAATCTCAGATTAAAACAATAATAAGGCTTAGTTCATCTGAGGCGTTGCCTGCTGACC
The DNA here is from genome assembly GCA_019843815.1 of Montemys delectorum. Lineage (NCBI taxonomy): Eukaryota > Metazoa > Chordata > Mammalia > Rodentia > Muridae > Montemys > Montemys delectorum. The sequence continues at coordinate 6,776 of JADRCD010231999.1, read as the reverse complement.
CGTGTTTCTCAGTTTAATTGTGTTCTGATGGGAAGCCTAGGCTGTGGCAACAAGAATGCCTGGAAAGAAGCTGTACCTTCAGAGATTAGAACTGCGATGATGCCAAAGGCTGGAAAGGTCGCAGGTCCCGCAGCAAATTGCCCTTATCTTGGATTGCTTTTAGTTCTTCCTTGCCCCTGTGAAACTAGCATCTAATGGCTGTCTGGCTGATAACAAACAAACAAACAAACAAACAAACAAGATTGAACAAATCACTAGCCTCTGCTAGCCCAAAAGCAAAGAATGTCATCAGATGGCATTTGAGGTCTGTAGGAGGGCCTCCTGCATCTTGCTGTAGCCCTCATCTTGATGTGACCCTCCCCTCTGGAGTTTCTATCAGTGTATTTGAGTAGTATCTTGATTTAAGTCTTTTGTTTGTGCTGTTACTATAAGAACTTCATGAATATGAATCCATAATGGAACATGGATTCTTTTTAGATTTTTTCAAGGCATGTACCATTGTGCCTCTCTTTCTCCCTCTCTCTCTACACACACACACACACACACACACACACACACACACACACACACTTTAAAGGTTTATTTTTTATGTATATAGGTGTTCTGTCTACATATATGTCTGAACACCAGAAGAGGGCATCAGATCCCATGAGACTACAGTTATAGATGGTTATGAGCCGCCATGTGAGTGCTAAAAATTGAATCCAGGACTTCCAGAAGAGCCACCAGTGATCTTACCCATTGAGCTCTCTCCAGCCCTGAATTATGGAATTTTTAATAACCTCAATCTGTGTCCCTGCCCTTGGTCACTCAAGTTTGGCTCTGTCACAGACTCTCTTGTTTCCTTTGAGGTGGCAGCTGCATGTTTTCTGATCTTCTACATCTGTTCAGAAGTGTGTAGAACCAAGAACAACATGTTACTTAGAGGATATTTCACCTGAGCTTAAAGAGAACACAGAATCCCCAGCCTGCATCCCTCTCTCCCTGCCTATCTTTAACCATAATTCTAGCCTTCCTCCCCTTCTCAATGGTGCCCCAATTTCAGCAGGAATTAGTTATAGAAGAGGTTGTCATCTCTTATAACTAACAAAAGGCTGCAATAGTAGATCTCAGAGTAACCCTGCACAAGTCTCACTCGGTACCTGTGGCTCCTCTCAACACTAATCTCTCCCTACCCTACCCTAAACCTATCCATCCCAAGGGCGGGTCTTCTGTTTCCCTTCTCCCAGTTTCTCTTTCCAGTATTATTCAGCCATTTTAGACACACAACAGAGTCTCTTGGTATCTTGGCTGGTTCTACTCCTGGGTCTCTCTTCTGCTTGCTCTCTCTCACTCCTTACCACATTTCTCATGGCCCCATTTAATTTTCTGGCCATGTTAAGTCTGGACTAGTCCAGATGCTTCTGTGTGTTCTCTTTGTCATATCTACAAGAAACCTTCTCTTCAGCCATAACTGGCAGCTGTAACTGGCAGCTAACTACACGGTGTTTATAAATGATACTGTTCAAGTCCCAACCTTGTCCATGCAGACTAAAAAAAGAAGTTCATCAGATGATAGTCTTTTTAACCAGTGCAGCAGACCAATGACATCATGGAAAAGAAAATGAGCCTCAGCCCAAGCAGACTCTGTGTCTTGTGTAAAACTAGTACAAATGCCCTAGAGCCTTGAGCATAAATAAAAACTTTAGAAATGGGGAGAAAGCCATAGAATTTGTGGTGAAACAAAATGTTTCTCACCTGATGCAAAAATAGCAATGGGTAAGGGGGATGGGGCATGATGGATCAGATGGCAATGTAATATTTTGCCTCTTGGAAGACTTGTTAAGAAACAAAGATAGGATACAGACTGAGATAAAGTGTAGCCGAAAGACTGTTGGTCAAAACATGTAGCAAAGCTCACCAATCTCCTCTGTAAAGAAATTTATAGTCCAATTAGAAAACTGGGCAAAAAAGAGATAGTTGTGAGGGTATAATGTGGGACTGCAGCTGCTGCTCAGCCACAGTGCTGGCCACAGCTCTGCCCTCGCCCAGGCACAGGCACCTACCGAGCTCCTGAATCTCAGCTAATAGACTTTCAGGTGCCAGGAACTATCACTGGGAGAAGTAATCTTATATTAAAGGGGGTATTGGTGACCATACACCCTACTCCCTGCCTCCTCACTGAAAATGAGAGGGTCTGGCCAAAGGCTTGTGCTGTGAAACAGCCCCATCCTCCGAAAGGTATTAGAGACCCCATGTTTGGCACTGTGAAAAATGTGTTTCTTTTTTCTATAAAATGTAGTCAGCTCCACAAAGACCTGCATTTCCTAAAACCCCACCCCCAGCCCCCAGCCCCTCTGCACCAATTGGCCAGTACTGCAGATTGTAAAGTCCAGGTCCCACCAATGGAATAAGACACAGTCACTGCCTACATCAGGGATAAAAGACACTGGTCATTTTGGTGAGCAGTTCACTAGCTGTGATTAGGTTCAAATGGAGTACCCATTTGTAAATAAATAAATTACCTCTTTGAATTATGATCTCTTCCCTCATATGTTCCTTTATGCAGGACTGGGATTAATCTTTCCTTGAAGGTTTAAAGACCCATTTGGAATTTCAAATCCATCTGGATGTTCTGATCTTCTCCCTTAAGGGAGGCATGTCTCACCCCTACTGCTGTGTACCCCCAAGATCTCAGGTAAGCACTCTTATTTCTTTAAGGATCTCAGGACAGAAAGTTTCTCAGCAATGCAGGGAGGGCCCCAAAAATTACCACAGTAGCCAGGTAACTCTTTTGCCCTAAACCAAGGTTGAACCACAAAGAATGGCAAAATACTTCTTGGTTGGTCAGGACATCATAGGGGTTGAATAAGAGAGAGTGAACAAGTGTGGCCCTGACACAGATGTAAGGCGGAGTCCTGATCCATAGTTCTAAGGCATCCTTAGTGACTTGTGGTGTTTAAGAAGCACCTAACTTAAGAAAATGTCCCACGAGGGAACCGGTAAGAGACAAATGAAGCATTCAGAATCAAAGTAACAGGAAAGGCCTCTGTTACTGAAGACTGTGACTCCTATGAGTTATCAGAATGGGAGAAGGCTCTATGATGCGATGTCAAGAATCTGATAGTTTAACTGTTAAGGATCCAAGACAGGAAACAGGGAAATGAACTTCAAGACATGCTCCCAGAGAGTAACCTGGAGAATCTGATAGTTTAACTGTTAAGGATCCAGGACAAGAAACAGGGAAATGAGATCCAAGGTCATGCCCCCAGAGGGTAACCTATCCTAGCCACCCCAGAAGAGTGCCTACCCTACTCAATACGCACGGAGCCTTCAGATCTCAGCCTGTGCCCTTTCAGGAGAGACAGAATAGTGCTTTAGGTCACTGTCTCTTTCCCAGTTTTTCCATCTGCTTTCAGAGAAACAAAACAATTCCTTTAGATATTGGACACACCTCCACTTCTGCTTCATTCATAGATTCCTTTCCCAGGAACAGCTTATACCTAGGAGCTGAGGGAAGGTCAGAATGGGACCCAGAGGGCGGTAGTTGGCATTCATTCACAGTTAGAATCTACGATAGTGCCCATGGAAACTTGATGTGTTGGAAGTGGGAGAGAGGGGGAGGAAGGATACCCAGAGAGGGCCTACCCTGTCAGAGGAGAAGGGTAGGGAGGAGGGATGCTGTGGGAGAGGGACAGGGAGGGAGAGCAGCCTTTGGGCTGTTAATTAATTAATTAATTAATTAATTGCAGTAATGCATATGGGCTCTCTCTTCTTGGGCTGAGACAATGGAATTTTGCTTTGTATTTGGGGGCTACCCACTTGCCTAGGCTACATGTACTATCTCCTCATGTATCAGTGATAACCTAGTATTTTGATATGTTGTTTGTTTGTTTGTTTGAAGGGTGGGTAACAGAAACTATCTACAGTTGATAAGTGCTTGCAAATAAAAAATTAGTTTTCCCCAGTGGAGTCTTACAGAGGATACAAACCACTCTTAAGGGCAGACTCGATATCTAGCAGTTCATGGCCAAATGAAGCCAAGCTGCTTCTCATAAACAGGACATTATTTCTTTCAAGCTTACTGGCCCTTTGTTATGACATCTGGTTTTGTGTTTTTGTGAGATTGCTGCGTGTGTGAATGTGTGTGTCACTACATTTGTTTTTCTGTTTGTTTTGTTCTATCCATGATTTGTTTTGATTTTATCTTATTTTATTATTTATATGCCCCTTTGTTTTCTAGGGAGAGACAGAAAGGATGTAGATCCAAATGGGAGGGAAAGTAGGGAGGGTATCAGAGGAATTGGTGGAGGGAAAGCTGTAATCAGAATATATTACATGAATATGTTATATTCTCTTTCAATAAAAGAAAAAGAGAGGTGGGTAACTGTCCATATTTATTCTACAGGTGCACAAACCTCACAGGAACTGGTGTCCTAATGGGGAATAGGCTGGTTTTGTGGTAGAACTGAACTCATCAAAACCAAAAAGTAGCCATAATTGTTTGTGACCATCTCGGCTGATGTCCACATCAAGGTAAAGATGTCCATGTGACATAGCTATCACTTTAATTAATGACATTATCAAGATGGCAACTGCCATGTGACTTTACTACCAGCTTAGTTAATATATCTGAATTCAATCTCCAGAACCCACCAAAAAGGGAGTCACAGAAGCAAACCTAGTCTATGTAGTAGCCAGTTCCAGGCCAGTCAAAGAAGCTGTTTCAAAATAAAAGCCAACAGCCCCTGAAGAACAACATCTAACCCTTTTCTCTGGCCTCCATATGTACATAAGTGCACACATACACACACACACACACACACACACACACACACACCATTTGTAAAGCTAACTTTTTGCCTGAACAGATACCAAATTGCAACACATATTCTAATAAAAGTATGGTCATTATACTAAAGCTGCTCTAGCAGTTAAATTTTAAATAAATAGTATTTCTATGTAAATAATATCTTGGTCTATGTCAAACAGTTCACAAGCATTTCTTGAGAGCCTGTCCATTGACATCCATGATCTACTATAGAAATTACATACCACGCTCTCAAGCTACTCACACTGTTGTGGGGAGGAAGGCAGGCACACAGCAGAGAGAATTGCATGAGTGTGATACAAAACCCTCAGGGCGGTGTACTCAGCTTGCCAGCCTCTGTGAGGTCTGGGTGAAGAAGGTTGCCTGAACGACATCTTAGAGAAGGCTTGGAGCTGCACATGGGGCACAGGGAGAAGGGCTGGACTTTAGGAGGGGTGGCTAGCATGGGAACTCACAGACATTAACTTACCATGCCGGGGTAGCAGTAACTTCAATCTCATAACGTCTGTATCAAATGAGAGACCACATCCTGCCACCACGTTGTCAGCATGGCTTCTTATAGGAAATATACCGACCACATCAGTGCACGCCATCAGCCAACAGGTATGCTAGCCATGACTGAAAGGTGAAGCCGGGATGACTTTCCTAGGGCCGATAAAGCTTAAGATTTAACAAACAAACAAACAAACAAACAAACAAACATCTTAACAATGTAAGAAATCCGTTTTCTCTTATCCTAAGACATAGTGGATACATTGTTTTAACATTTGGTCATCATTAAACATTTTTAGCACATCCTGTGGAAAATGACCTAGTTTTGTCCTATGAGGTAGTCAGGATAGTGGCTCTCCTGCTAGCATGGTTTACAGCCTCAAAGGTAACAGTGCAGAGTTGTGGCTGCTCGGTGGTGATACCTGCTTTGGTAACTATTGTTGTTAAGGTAGGCTTATCCCCACTGTGGTAAAGGCTGTAGCAGCGTCAGTGTGGGTATCTGTGGGGTAGGGATAAAGAGGCAAATGGCCTGGCAGATAAGTTAGGTCCAGAAAGACATCCTTCTACATGGTTGCATTGGTCACACAGAGTGTCAGTAGGGAACCAGAAGGCTGTCATGGAATTTCTTGGTATGTATCCTAAAATGAATACCAGTGAGGACCTGAGGAGTAGGCTGCAGATGCCTACAATTTCTTTCAGTAGCAACAAATTTCTTGAGCAATGCCACTGTATCCCTATGAATATAAAGCCGGCCAGTCTTGCTTTTATCTCTCTGGTTTCTGCCCTTGAGTCTGGATTTGACCTTCAGCAAGAGAGGGATGCCCATGGCTTCTCTGTTCTCATTCCCTAGATGAAAGCCCCAGCTTTGCCAGTGATCTTAGGAAGGATGACCACACTTGGGCTCAAAAGTGCTGCAGAGGCTCTCAATATCATCAGGGTGAAGCACAAAGGCCTCTCTCCCTCTCGCCCTCTCTCCCTCTCTGCCTTTCCCTATCTCCCTATCTCCCTCTCCCACCCCACCCCCCACCAGGAGGAGGGACCGGGCGGCTGAGAGCCGGAGACTGAGAAAAGCAGTCAAAAGTTGAAAGTCTCTCACTACATGATTAAAAATAGGAGAGAGAAGGTTTACTGAGTGGAGTCAGTGTGCTGATTACAGAGGCCTCAGGTAAAGGGAAAGCTGGAGGCTCCCAGGTAAAAGAGGAAGCTAGAGGAAGAGGAACCTGAGAGATGTGATTGTCTTCAATGTGGGCGGAGCAGCTTTTCTTATATAGAAGTTTGCAAAGGATACACATGTAGAGAACATTCAAACAGAAAGCAGAGATTTAAGAAAAGACATTTTAACAATGTGAGAAATGTGTTTTCTCTTATCCTAAGACATAGAGGATACATTGTTTTAACCTTTTGTTATTGATAAACATTTTATGACCCACAGGGCAGGAAAGAAACAAGCAGCACATGTACCCTACTTGCATCA
>JADRCD010231998.1:11505-37373 GCA_019843815.1 Montemys delectorum | reverse complement strand
ACATTCAATTTTTCATGTGGGTTCCAGGGACAGAACTCAGGTCCTCTTGCTCACAGAGCAAGCACTTGACTCACTGAGCCATCTCTCCAGATCCTGTTTGTTTATTTTTTTTGTTTGTTTCTCACGTTGAACACTTGACTGTTGGACCCAGGTGCTTGGTCAATATGAAGTCTTCCCAGAGGGCATATGGTGTTTTTCTGTTTTTAGTTTTTTTAATATTCTAGTTTTCTTCCCTGGTATGAGCTCTTTAAGCTTCCTACAGTTATCAATCCATCAGCTAAGTGATCATTTCTAGAGATTGTCAAGCTCTGACCACATGACAGAGACTGGAGTCAGGACATTGCGTGAACTCTGTGATTTAATAATCGCAATGATCTGCAGGCTAAAGCTTTGCAATAAAACCCTAGAGATGAATATTGGTCACTTTTGCTGTTGCTGTGACCGACCGTGTCTGACAAGAAGCCACTTGAGGTGGTGGTTGTCTAGTGGGTGTGTTGACTCACAGTTTTAAAGGGTACAGTCCACCATGGAGAGAAGGCCTGGCAGCAGGTAACTCTACAATGGTGAGAGAGTGCAGCTCCTCACCTCTCAGTGTAACAGAACAAAGCAGAAGGGATGGGAAGCCGAGGTATAGAACTTCTAGATGTGCCACCAGTGATCCACTTCCTCCAGTCACAGCCTCTTCTCTTAGAGGTTTTGCGGTCTTCAAAGCAGGGCCATCAGTGGGTAACCACGGATCCCAACACTAAGGCTACAGGGGTTTTTACATCCAATCCACAAGGGGTTACATAGCGCACAATGAAATCATGTTTCAACTGGGGACTTTACTACAGAGTCTATACTTTGTGTCACTGTTTTGTGTACCTGTCCTGGCTTGTATCTCTCTGGTATTTTGTCCTACACAGCTGAGCCATGACAAAGCAACTGTGTTCAATGGGTATTCAGCTTTGAGCTAGATTCTTCTTAGACACCAGGTCGGAGCTTCTAAGAGGCCTCTTGTGTGTTCTTCAGTGGCATCTATGGGAGCTTCTCCCGTGGGTATGAGTCAGGCACTGTGCCCAGAGATAGGCACTCTAAGGTATATGGCCTGAATGGAAGGTGTCTGCGTGCATGAGGACATGGATCCTCTACTTTGGGTGATGGTCGTGGTGAATCCAGCTTATCAGAAGAATCAAGAGCACGTGGATGTGGACAATTACACTGGCTTTACCTTTTGGATCTTCCTCTTGCCCTAGTAGGTGTGTCCAACTGGCAACCCACAGGCACATGGGGTCGCATGCAGCCATGAATATGGCCCAACCAACTCTCTTAAACATTGGCAGTTTTTGTGTGATATTTCTATGACTGTGTTGCAGTGTTGTCAAGAATAAACTCTATAGATGACAATGTCCTATCAAATGTAATATAAAATGCTTAAGAGAGGAAAGCAAATTGTGATGTAAAGATTGGCCATAAGTACTGAAACTGAATAACAACAATCATTGCCACCTAGAGATTCCTGTCCTGTGTCCCCATCCTTATCTGCCATCCTAGCTTATGGTGAACACATGTGTCTCTGGTGGCCAGAGCAGGGACTTGGGCTGCATAGGCACAAAGAAATTATGGAAGTCTATAGTTCTTCTTGAGGATTTAGCTTCCTTCTGATTAGATGGGCTATGCAAGCACCCTGGGGATTACATCCTAGTTCTGAATAAAAGCCTACTGGCCATCACAGAAACTGTGGGGCTACAGCTCTGATATTTGGTGACTTCAGGTGACAGTCTCCACCAGGAATTTCTAAGGACACTCTCTGTGTGCCCTTTGTTCCTTACGTGCCTGTATGGATATGGCTAGGATCTAATCAGCTGGTAATTCTCAGAAGGACTCTGACTATATGCTGAGTGTAGTCATGGATCCGTTAGACAAGGGACATGGTCTGTGGCTGATTAAATGGTGGTAAGCAGAGCGAGTTTGTCCAGTGATATAGTATAGTTTATAAGCAAGTTCCACGAACTTGTTGAAACTCAGCCAAGGTGAGTCAGCTCATCTCTGGTGGCAAAAGTATATAGGAATCCTCTTTTATTTTTTTTTTCTGGTTCAATAAGAAATTTTTATTACCCAGCTGAGACAAGCCCTACCTCTGAGCGTTAGATGAGCCCTAGAGGAGTTGCGGGCCTGCTCTGGTAACAGACTAATTATTTTGGATCAGGTCCCTGGGGATGATTTATTTTGTGTAAAATTTTTAGAATGATACCAGCAGTTTCTTTCTCCTTGCTGGGAGTATTTCATACCTTTGTTTTTTGTTTTGTTTTGTTTTGTTTTGTTTTGTTTTTAACAGGAATCCCGTTAAGTCACAACAATAGGTCAAGCTACCTCTAGGACTCTGTTACCTTCAGCCCTCCCTTACCCTGCTTCCTGTTCTCCACAGGGATGTGAGCGGGTAAGCCTGCTGTCCCCATTAGAGTTGTCCTGAAGAATAACCAGGAAAATGGAGAATTAGATGTCAACAGAACTAGATGTTAGACAGATCTTCTAAAGGGTATGCCAAATCTAGGAGTGTGGGCTACTGTAAGGAGACTCACCTAGTGATTAGATTTGGGGAACGTTTATAGTTCAGTGCCACCCTGATTGCTGTCAGCTTGAGCTCATGTCTGCTCTTGGTGCTGCTGACTCTTTTGTCAGGGTCAGAGGCCAGCTCACTGAGGCTATGTGGCAGGGACTTATAGCTAAAGGAGCCACTGGGGAAAGGAGGTGTTTTTAGAATCTAAATAGTTTCCCCGAGGTACTGCAGCATAGCCCTCACTCCAAAGCAGAGAAAGGATAGGTGGTGTGTATCTCTTTAAGAGCCTCTGTGTGCTGGGCCACCCTGCAGGCTCAGTGGGAAACAGCTGGCTTCCAAGCCTAGTAACCTGAGTTTGCCCTTAGGACCCAAGGAGAGAACCAACTCCCACAATTTTTCCTTTGAGCTTCCCGCATGCACCGTAGAACAATGACAGCACTCACACAAATAAATGAATAAATGAAAAAAATTAATAGGTCAGCAACGCCAACTAAAAATCCAGATGTGATGGTCTACACCTGTAACCTCAGCACTTGGGGGTCAGAAGCAGGAGGATTGCTATAAGCTCAAGGCCAGCTTATGATAGATTTCAAGACTCTTATCTCAAAAGCAAAATGCAAACAAATCAACTTCAGGCCCTCAAGCTGCCCAGGCCCAGATCACAGCTTCCCTTTTCACTGTGTGACCCTGGGTGCATTCTTAGGCTTTCCTCTGCCTCGGTTTCTACAAGTATAAAACTGGCGGCAACAATAGTATCTCATGCAGCTATCAGGAGGGCTAAACCAGGCGATTGCCAGAAACCTCGAGCGAATCGCCAACACATGAAATGCCAGAAGTGGTAACTGTTGCTCTTACTGATGAAAGTCAAAGGAATTTTCCAGCATTGGAGCTTCTCCCTGTGTGCAGTGAAACCTCGAGTTTATGAAAATGAATGTACCAGAAGGCAAGCACCTTCTCGTGCTTTGAAGGGAACAGTTGTTATGACACCCACTCAGAATGTGGTGGGACGGGAAACCCTCTTCTGGTAGGTAGGTACATGTGCAAGTGGAGGCCAGGAGGCTAGATTTAATCCTAAATCTAATCTTGTTTGTCTAATCTTGGTGAACTTTAGCTTTGTTTCCTCTTTTTAATTGTTATTTTAATTAGTTTATTTATTCACTTTAATTGCCCATATCAGCGGCTCCTGTCCTCCCAGTACCTCTCTCACACAGATTCTCCCCCATTCCCCTCCCATCTCCCCCCATTCCCCTTCCCCAGCACATCAAGCCACTGCAGGATTAGGCACATCCTCTCCCTCTGAGGCCAGACATGACAGCCCAGTCAGGGGAACAGGATCCACAGGCAGGCAGCCAGGCAGGCAGCAGAGTCAGGGACAGCTCCCCGCTCCAGTTTTTAGGGGAACTGCATGAAGACCTGCTACATATGTGCAGGGGGCCTATGTCCAGCCTGCGCTTGCTCTTTGGTTGGTAGTTCAGTCTCTGGGAGGAACCTCAGTTTCTTTACATGTATGTTCAGCGTACACGTATTCAGTTGGAAGGATTGCCATGGGAACTCTGCGGAAAACCCAAGCCCAAAAGCTTAGCCCTGGGCCTAACCCAAGGGGTGAGTGGAGATTCTTGCGCAGAGGCCTTGCTGTATTCTGGAATGGTAAGAGAGTCAGTCATCAGGTATTATTCATGTTACATATTATATAGAGATAATCTCTTCATTCTATTTTCTCTAATGTGGCTTCCCTGTCCACCACCTTGGGGTGCCTTTTTTTTTTCTGAATGCATCCTTGTGTGTGTGTGTGTGTGTGTGTGCCACTTGGCTTCCTGACCGCTGTTGGCTTGTCTAAGTAGTCACTGGCCTGGCCAGCACATCGCTAGGGAACACCTTACTTTGTAGAGCCACCTGCTACCTTGGTAACTCTGCTTTCCTCAGAAGAGCCCATGGAACTTTCTTCTGCCAAAGCTCTGTCTTTTGAAAGATGCTTTTCCCTGTATTTCTGTCATTGACTTAGTTTCATATATGGCTGCTCTGATAAGACACCTGACCAAAGCATCTTAGGGAAAAGGGAGTGTGTTTGCCTTACAACTTCATGTTGCAGACTATCATTGAAGGAAAACAAAAAAAAACAAAAGAAGAAATTCAAAGCAGTTAGTCACACTAGATTTGTAATTGCTAGCAGAAAGAAGTAGGCATATCCATGCTGCCTTCTTGCTAGGCTGCTTATACTTAACTAGATTTCTTCAAATATGCTGTCCAGGGCCATCTGCGCAGGGAATGGCGCTGCCCACGGTGGACCACAGTGGGTCTTCCCACATCAGTCAGCCATCAAGACAATCCTCCATCAGCATGCTGACCTGATCTAGACAATCCCTCAGTTGAGGCTCCACTCCCAGATGATTTCTCAGTTGAGGAAAGTTGACATTTAAATCTGACCACCACAATTATTAATTAGAATCTTGCAATTACTATCAAGGCTTAACTCCCACCAAGATCTAAACAAGACCCATAGAAAGAAACATAGAGCCCTGGGAGTGGCTATTTCATGAAGAAGATGGGTACATGGCAGCTTTGCTTCCAATCACCCCCCCTCCCAGTTTCTGCCTGAGTCATCTTAGACAAACCCAGATTTCTCCGTTTATCAGGTTAGTCATTTACAAAGTGGATAGTGATCACTTAAAAGATTGAATTAATTCATCAAATGTGTTTCTAACAGTATCTGGTAATACTGGGCACAATGACACATGCCTGTAATCCCAGCACTTGGGAGAAGGAAGCAGAAATGTCAGGAGTTCAAGGTTAGTACAGTATACATAACAAGTTTGAGGCCAGCCTGGGCTATGCAAGACCATGTCCCAAGACAAACAACAAAGGGGAGGATGCCCCAATAATCAGTGGGTCCCAGAGGGTTTGGTTTTGTAGCAGGAGGTCTGGCTTTGTCTGCAGTTCCTGAATCATGCAGAGGGAGGGGTTTAATCTCAGAGCTACAGTTAGAGATGCTGCTGAAATGTGCCTCACCACCACACAAACCGCTTCCTTTGCTTTTCAAGAACTGCCTGCTGTCTTATGCCTACAGCATCTAATGTTACAAAATAAGATTAGAACTGGACAGGAACTAACCCTTGGTGTATCTAGAGTGCCTTTGATGACATTCAGACAGAGTTAGTCAAAGCCTGCCTGGGCAGGTATCACAGGTCACAGACATGACCTCGGCCATGCAGGGTCTGCTCAGAGCCTCTTTTATATGATTGGTCTATCTGTTTGTATTTCAGTTTTCTTAGTTATTCCTAACCTAATGAGGACTGAACAACAGAATGGTTTTGTTTGGCTTCGTTGACACGTTGACACATTTGTTCATGTGACATTGAGGTGGAACTGTTTTCATTTCTATTTTTGTTTCCTTCAGTGAACAGCTGAGTAGACTTATCACCTGGGCACTGATCTCAGCCATTTTTTCTCAAAAAGCAAGAATCCCTGTAGCAGCATTTTTTTCCGATGAGCTCACTTACCTTCTACCCTGTCTCCTTACAAATCCATGGACTTTAGGTACCACATTCTGATTTTTTTTAACAATTAATATTGAAAAATGTAGCTTGTTATTGGTTGAGCCATTGTGATGTCTCTATATTCAGTTACATCCTGCCAATTTTCTAAAAATGCCTTCATTATCAGCGCAGGAAATGTTTGAAGAGTTCTCTGTTCTACAGGGGATATATATAATTTAGCACCTTCAGTGTCCACTCAGAATGCTAGAATGTCTCTCTCTCTCTGAGAGTGGAGTGTCTACAAACTCATTTGTAATGTACTTGATTCCATAGCACCCAACCCCAGGGTCTCTCATTAAGGTTTTGGAATGCTAGGGCAGGAATCTGAAGGGTTTTATCTATGCTTGATGTTAATACTAAGCTATAGAGCCTTGCATGTTAGAGATGACCATTGGGCCATTCTTGTTCCTCTGTGAGGAGGTACCTGGGAAGCCCCAGTAGCTGTTCCTAGAAAAACTGAGGCTTGGGAGTCAAGCAGGAGCTTGTGAATAATCACACTGACCATTGTTCATAGTAGAGACAGAATTTGATTGCTTCGATAAGCTTGCTCAGGGCAAAATCGACCTAGAACCTTTCTTACTCCTTTTGTTCATAAAGACCAGCTTGCACATGCATACCTTGGGAGCTTAGCCACAGGCTGCCTGCTCATCAAAAGGTACCCTTGAGTGGGAAAGAGGCTTCCTTCTGGCCACTAATTAGAACAAATGTAGAAGCAAAGGGATGGAGTATTGCTAGTCTGCCTAGCTTTCCCATGGCTCTCTGGTTATTATTTCTATGAAGAAAGGGAGAAGGATAGGATGCTCTATGAGAGGAATAGGGCATCTTTGTTTCACCAGGTCTACATGCATGAACTAGCCAGAGTGTATGCCCTGGCTCTCTACTCACCAAGGACTGGACTCAGGCAAGATGCTGGCCTGGATGTGGTGGTTTCCTTGACTGTGCAGTGGAAGTAAGGAGTGTATACGGCTCAAGAGGAAGGGAAGCGACAGGCTCAAGAGGAAGGGAAACGACATGAGTAAGAGCCTCAGAACTGTCCACGATACCACGAGAGGTGCATGGTATCACAAACTCACAGAACTTTGATCCTATTACTTGAGTTTAGTATTTCTTTTATTCTCTTTATTATACTTTTGTGTTATCAAATCAGAGGTTCCTGGCCACCTCATCATTCTTGTGCCCTACCTCTCACAAGACAAAAGCTTAGAATTCTACTCTCAGGTGGAAGGCATCTCATGGGTACAACTGCCCTAATTCTACAGTGTTTAGCCTTTAGTGGTCTTTCTCACGTTCAAAATTGGGCAAATGCTAAGCAGACAGGGAATCTCCAGATGTATGAATGCCTGCGTCACAAGTACAGCCCCTGGAAAGCTTGACATGGACAATCCCGTTCAAAGTCAGAAGCACGCACGATGTTTGGCCACAGTAGCCCTTTCATTCAGAGCAGCTTTAGTCAGAGAGCCCTTGAGCTGAGTGGAAAGTTTGAGGCTCTTCCCGAGAAGCTGGATATCATCTCCTATTAGCTGCTTTCCAGTCTCCTAGAAGACTGGATCTGTGACAGTCTCAGCGGGGGTCCCCGACTCATCACTTCCAGGAGGTCACCCTGGAACCCTCCAAGGGCCCTCCAAGGGCAACCCAGAACTCTTCGTTTCGCTTCTCATTCTGAATCATTTATTGTTGTTGTTGTTGTTGCTGCTCCTGCTGCTGTTTCCCTTTCCAAGGCAGCACATCTTTGCTCTGAGGTACAAGCCATACGACAAGTATAGAACAGAACAGAGTTTATTTAGAGCATAAGAAAGGGAGTTGAGAAGGGAGTAGAGACAGGGAAACACACACACACACACACACACACACACACACACACACACACACACTGCTTTTATCAGGTATGTTGTCACAGTAATAGAAAAGCTAGCAAGTATTTTCCTCTCATTGATGCAAGCAAGGCCACTAACCTACACTAAAATAAGGTAATGGCTGTGTTAACTTGGAGAGCATGGTTATTGCCCGACAAGGGAAAAGTAGAAGACTGTAAGAACCAACTGAATTTCTAATTTTACGGAATTCAACTTTTGACAATGCCTCCGAGAACATATGAATGAGACTGCCTAGGCCACTCCTCGTGGGTGGCCTATCTGCTGAGGGCTGTTGTCTATTTGGTTGAAGACATCCTCTCTGATGACAGGACCCCATGGTTATTGTTAGACATAACTCAAATGCACTCTAAGAATAAATACCCCCACTTAGTCTCCACTCTCCATTCTCTCCAGCTCAAGTTTGTGGCCCTTATTTTATTTTCATATTTTTTTCTCCAACATGACGAATAGTTTATGTCAGGACCAATTGCAGGTGACTGTTCTCATTGCTTTTTGGTTTTTTGGTAGCACTCTTGATCCACTATGGATTTGCCGTGAAGAACTTTCTGACCTGTGAGAGCTGCCTCGAAAGGGCAGGTCTGTTTCCATCTCCACAAGGCTTTCTTTCACTCTGCCTTGGTTCTTCTTTCTGTTGCTTTGGCGAATACCCTGACTAAAAAAGCAACATTGGACAGAAAGGGTTTATTTGGCTTAAAGTTCCACTTAGCATCCATTATCAAATGAACTCAGGCAGCCAGTTACATCACATCCATGATCAAGAGCAGAAAGAAACAAATGAACCCATGAAGTCTGCTTGATTTCACCTAGCTTTCCTTACTCCACACAGCCTAGCCCAGGGAATGGCGCTGCCTGTGGTGGGCTGGTTCCTCCTCCATCAATTAATAACCAGGACAACTTCCTGCAGACATGTTCACAGGCAAGCCTGACTTAGACAATTGAGACTCTTGTCCCAGGTGATTCTAGTTTGTTGTTGTCAAGTAGACAGGTAAAAGCACCCAGCACCCACCCCTTGGGATGTCTTTCTAGCCTACAGTCTTCAATACAACAAAAATGAGTAGTGATTCAGTGTGTATGAGGAGTAGACAAGGCAAAAGCTGGAGCGACGGCAGCCTCAACAGTTGAGAGGGCTTCTGATCTTGCAAAGGACCAGAGTTCAAATTCTAGGATCCATACTGGGTAACTAATAGCTAGTTGCCTGTAACTCCAGTTCCAGGAGGACCCAACACCCTCTCCTGACACTTTCAGGCACTGCATGTATATGGTACACATAAATTCATTCAGACACCCACACGTACATACACAAACATTCAGTAAATAAATCTTTTTTAAAAGATAAAAGCCTGGTATGGAACAGGAACACACAAGTAATGTCAATCTAGATTACAAATTTGGTAAACTATAAAAGTAATACTAATTATGACATAATACACACCATTAGTACTGATAAGAAAATTCCAAAACACTTTAAGAGAATAGTGTGTTGTTTTCTTATTTTTGCACCAAGGATTTTACTCTGTTGAGTTCAAAACATTTTATTTTTTGAGATGGAATCTCAATGTATAGCCCTGACTAATCTTAAACTCATGGCATTCCTTCTGCCTCAGCCTTTTAAGTACTAGGTAGGATTATGGCCATGCAGTATCCTTTTAGCACAACACATTTTTGCATGTACCTGCCAGGTACCAGGACCCATGTGAGAGGTTGAAGTTCAACCAGAGTTGAGCATTGTCCTTGTCCTCAAAGAGCTGCTTCTAGCAAGACCAAAGGCTTTGTAAGGGTCTCCTTGAAGCAAGAAGTTGTCTTCGACATGTTTTGGTATATCCCCTCCAACAACACGGTGCCCAGGAGGAGGGAAAGCAAACATCTTTCTAAGAAAGGCATCGACCTTAAGATACACTGGTGGGAATTGGCAGGCTGCCCTCAGAGGGCTGGGAAAGTAATTTATTTTTCTGACTTCACAGCGGGAACCAAAGCCCTGGCAGATGCCTCTGTGTGTGACCAGTGGCTGATCCAAGTGAGATCATTATTAATTATTAGCCATTTCTGTAGTGTGTTTCTCAGAAGGTGCAGAGCACGTGGGAGCCTTACCTTCTTGAGTCGAGATCAATATTGTGTATACCTTGCACGGGAACCTGAGTGGCATGTAATTATAGAAGAGTATCGATTCCTGGCAGACAGACTGAAAATGGACAACTCTTCCACATAAAATTCAGCTAAATCTTCAAAGGGCTTGATTATTTTTCCCTCAAGAAAGAAACCAACAAGAGTAACAAACTTGATGTTAGCTAAATGAGGACTATATCCAGCCAGGAGCCAGATCTACACACATAATTGTTTTATTCTCTGGGTTTATGCCAATGCAGTCTAAGTTGAGTGCTGGAAATGTCTGTGCTTTGGGTCTGTAATCCAAATTATTCACTTAGTTTTGATGATGTTTCCCCCTCATATTCCTCTGAATTATTTTTTTTTCTGTGAAACAAATAATTGCTTGTCTGGGATCGACACGCCCCTGTTTCTCTCTCCCCTCTTGTTACACTATACTGGATGCTCCTTAGCCAAGAGCTCTATATACTCTCACATGCAGGGTCGCCAGCACCTCCCCATGTTATGCTGGCCTGTTTATAATTCCTGATCAGGCATCCATGCCACTCATTTTAGAGTGACTAAAATCTGGAAACTCTCTTCTGTTTGCTACTGCCCCTCCCTCAGCAGTAAGGATGAACAGAGAGGCCCGGCCAGCCTGTGCTACATCATTGATGCCCTAGAGGCTCATGCCTAGATCTGCAAGAAAGCCTCATCCTGCTTTTTGGTGTCTAGCCTTCTTGCCCTTGTCCATAACTGTTAGGGGCCTTCTGAGTATGCAAGCCCTATTGTATCATGTGCTCACACAAAGCCCTCAGAGGGCCTTCTTCATATGCAGTGCAAGATGGATAAGGAATTGTCAAGTTGGGAAACAATGGAGATCGAGTCGCAAAGGACTGCTTCAATCCTGTGGTTCTCAGGCCACTGGTAGGCGGCATGTCTGGAAGACTGAAGCAAAAACTAGAGCAACAAGGCTTTCGCTCGGGTTTCTTGGCATTTTGAGGGCCTGTGGCGGACATCTTTTTCCTGTGGCGGACATCTTTTCTGGTGTCTGGTTTTCATGGTGGGATGGCTCTTTCACTGGTTGTGCAGAAATGGCTTGTCAGTGTAATGTGGTCATAGGCTGTTCTCTGAAGATCATCTCGCCCCTCCTTACCAATGCAGTGAAGTGGCATGAGAACATCACAGGGAGTGGTCCTTGGTCTGTTCTCTCAGAACCTCCTGAGGAAGGAGAAGTCAAAGCTAGTACAGGATCTGACACAAAAGGCCACAGCTGTTCCCAAAATAGATGCTAGCAGTGTTACTGGAGAGCACATTGTTTTTAAGGGTGGTCCTATGCAACATGGCAATATTGCCCCTCATGCTAAATGCAGGTCATGTGGCTCCAATTACCAGGACAGCCACAAAAGCCCTTCCCATGACTTACACAGGTTCTAGTGTTCCAGAGATGGGGAATGACACCACCCCTATATGACCTTCCCATGCCCCCACACAGGTTCTAATGTTCCAGAGATGGGGAATGGCGCCATACTACATGAGAGGCACCAGCACCTTCGCCTAGCTCTCAGGTCTCCTAGACCCTCTCCTTTCCTGGAAGTGGAATGAAGAGCCAGATTAATTTGGGAGTTTTCTGCTACATTTCCTGTGTCAACTGCATAACAGTTGAGCTTAGGCCCTGGAACCTAAGGCTGGCTCTGAATGATCACTCTCCCCCCCCCCCCCCCCCCCCGCTTCCATACTCTCATATGAACCTGGGATAATGGCGTCCACCTCCAAAGACTTTTGTGAAGATTAAACAAGATAGGCACATGATGTGTGTATTGCTCTGTCCACTCTCAGGCAATTGTATGAGATTGTGGATGCCGATGAAATCCTGGTAGTGTCCCCTCAGCATAGGGTCTAACCCAAGCAGGAAGGTAACTCCTGCAGTCACAATTGGATCCTCTGGCCAAAGAAGCAGCTTGGTGTGAGCATTAGAGATGTGGCCTGGGTAGGAGTCTGAGTTCCTATTCAGTCCGCGGCCTTGACTATCCTCTCCGCTTATCTGATCCTTATATCTTCGGAATCTGTATATGACATGATATTAGAATGACTGAAGAGGGCTGGCGAGATGGCTCAGCGGGTAAGAGCCCTGACTGCTCTTCTGAAGGTCCTGAGTTCGGATCCCAGCAACCACATGGTGGCTCACAACCATCTATAATGAGATCAGACGCCCTCTTCTGGTGGGAAGTAGCGGGCCGGAGAGAGCGAGGCAGGCAGAGGTCCTGAGTTCAACACAGCCACACACATGATGGCTCACGGCCATCTGTACAGCTCTAGTGTACTCATATACATAAAAATAAATAAAATAGAATGACTGAAGAATGTAATTATTGCAATGGAATTCCAGAGTCTAGGACAGCCTGACGGTCATTTCTTGCCTGGTTTGATAATTCCAACCCACTATGTCTTGATGAGCATCCACATACTTGGCAAGTGCCCACGTGGTCTCCATAACTCCGGATCTCTTGACCCCATCCCTCCTTGCCAATATTCTCCTCAGCATCCCAGGAGGAAAGTCCTTGGAGCATTCGGTGTCCTTGAGAGCACACGTCTGTCAATGGGCAGACCTCATGCTAACATGCCCAGCACCCACTGCTATCACCGTGTCTGCTTGTCATCCCACAGCAACAAAGGCGAGAAAAGGAGCTTCGGAAGCAGCAGGAGCGGGAACAGCGCCGGCACTACGAAGAACAGATGCGTCGGGAGGAGGAAAGGAGGCGCGCGGAGCATGAGCAGGTACCAGGAGGTGGCAAGCCCACTCACGCAGGGCCTCGTGAGATCTGCAGCAACAGGGAGCTCTGGGGTGTGGGTCATGGTCTCCAAGGTCCTATTATGCTCTATTGTGGCTTTTTGCTTTTTGTCAAGCAACAGTTCTTACCTATTCAAGATGTCAAGTGCACAGCTTGAGAATGCCCGTGCTTCCTATCCAAACTAGGAGCTCCCCTGGCATATCTGGAACTCCTGACTTCCAAGCACTGAACCAACCTCCCACTATTTCATCACTGAAGATGAGCCATGCTGATTGGGCCATCTCTGCCCTCCAACTCTAAGCCCCTGACAGTATCCTCTCCCATTGATAAACTCACACCCTGAGTCACTGAGCAATGAGATAGTTCTATTACAAAGACAGTGAGCAAGCTAGCCTTGTACGTGTGTTCTATCCCTGCTGGTGGCATAGGGTCCTCAGAACTTTACAGCCTTGTTAAGTCCATGGGCTCCACAAGAGAGAACCCTAATAACAGGATTTAACATAGTAGTCTCATTAAAACCAAACACAGACAATGAAATGCTGAGCCAGCTCAGTCAACTGCTGTGGGCGAAGGGGCTGTGCTTTTGACTGCATTGAAAGGCTTGGCTTTGCTATGGCCTCCTCTTCCTTTTCGGTGAGGTGTTGGGTCTTTTTCCCCCTTCCTCGAGCCTGCATTTTACTTGGAGGCTCTTGTCACTTTGCAATCACTGGTTCTTTCTCTGTTTTCCTCTTTCTATTCTTCCCAATTCTCTGTCACTGCCTCTTCAGGAATACATCAGGCGACAGCTAGAAGAAGAGCAAAGACAGTTAGAGATCTTACAGCAGCAGCTACTGCATGAGCAAGCTCTACTTCTGGTAATGGGAAAGTTCACGGCTGCTTGGTGTTCATCCTGCATGCTTGTATACGCGCATGCATGAGTGCCTGTGCTTGCGTGCGTGCGTGTGCGTGCGTGTGCGTGCGTGTGCGTGCGTGTACGTGCGTGTGCGTGCGTGTGTGTGCGTGCGTGTGCGTGCGTGCGTGTGCGTGCGTGTGCGTGCATGTGCGTGCGTGTGCGTGCGTGTGCGTGCGTGTGGCGCGTGCGTGTGTACATGCGCACATGCGCAAGTGTGTGTGTGTGCATATATATGTTTTTGTGTTTCCCCCCCCTCCTAATATACCACTTAAAAATATGAGATCTTCCCTTCCAAACTCTTAGACCTCAGAATCTCGGATGCTTCATACAATTCCTGACCCAGTTTGCTAAGTCTTTAACCATTTGGCACACTTTATTAACTCCGTCTATTCATGAAAGTTGAGCATGAGTCCAGCCCTATTAGAAGTTCAAACTGCTTTCAAGACCCACTGTGTTTATTGCAGAGTAATTCTTAAAGCCATTTGCCAACATGCCGGGATACAATCACTGCAAACGCACCTCAGCCACAGAGTCCACTCAGCCCTGCAGTCATTCCTCATTTGCAGGCTGTTACTCCTGCCCTTACAATGGGCACAGTTTGTTTCCTGCTCACACTGCATCCACTACAAGAACTTTTATTATTATTACCACTCAGCTCTCCAAATGGGCTTCTTGGTATAGCTTTTTTATTTTTTTTTTAACTGAATTTTTTATGCGATGGCATTCTGTTGTTTTGTTTTGCCTTATACATAAGCTTGATAATAGCTGTAGGAGTCCAGGTTTTATTGAAAGGATGATTTAGATATGATCTCTGGTTATTTATTTGGTTGTATACCCAATCACACATGTTTGAATGGCTGAATTCCCAAATTAGGAAGTGGATGACTCCTTCTCAGGTGACAGTCTGACTACCCTGCATCTGCATTACAGTTCTCCAAGGACATGTCACTTTTCAAGTGATGTTCTGTAGGGAATGCCATTAAAGCACTGAATGCTGTTTTTATTGACATACTCTTGTGTGGACACTAACATGAGGCCTGGGATCATTTGGGGTACTCCTGTCCTTCTTGGTGTTCTGTTTCCGTTCCATTTTGCCTCTGTCACACTCATTGCTGCTGTTCCATATGGTGATGTGGTCCCCTGTGGTCACGTGATCTCTTCTTTGCTCTTCCTGCTCTGGGTAGGAATATAAGCGCAAACAATTGGAAGAACAGAGACAAGCAGAAAGACTGCAGAGACAGCTGAAGCAAGAGCGGGACTATCTGGTTTCCCTCCAGCATCAGCGGCAGGAGCAGAGGCCCCTGGAGAAGAAGCCACTGTACCATTACAAGGAGGGCATGAGTCCTAGTGAGAAGCCTGCCTGGGCCAAAGAGGTAAGGACAGGAGGCTTGCTGTGTCCATTGACCAGGCTCTCCAATGGGAGTTCCTTCCCTGGGAGCACAGAAGCCAATTACTGTTGAAGAGTTCGAAGACAGCCCATGGTGAGAGCTTCACTTCTGGGGGAGCCATAGTGTCACTGAAGAGAAAGGGTGATATGTCTGGTGCTGGCTGTCATGTTTTTCTTGTGTATATAGTGGGGTTTTGTAGGGAAAACAACAAAATGTCATTTCCCTTATACGAGTTTATCTAGAGGGGCCAGGGAGAGGGTCTGATTGGTGAAATGCTTGCCTTATAAACACTCAGGCTTGAGTGCAATCCCTAGCACCCATATGGAAAGCCAGGCATGATGGCAAAGGCTTATAGTCCTGGAGATGGGGAGGTGGAGACACAGGAATTCGTGAGGCTCACTGGTCATTTAACCTGTCCTGAGAGAAGAGCTCTGGATCCCATTGAGAAACTCTGTCTCAAAATAAAAGGTCATGGCAGACACCTGGGAAGTGATAACTGAGGCTGGCCTTCGATGTCCACAGATATGTACATGTACAGGTGTGTATACACACACACACATACACACACACACACACACACACACTTTCTCCTACCTCAGTTAAATGAAGAGTCCTGTTGGATATGTAGCATGTGGACCGTTAGTAGAAGAGTGTCATTTATATCTTAGAGGATTCTGGGCCTAATTATATCCTGCCCATACCCTGGCTGCTATTATTAGAACCCTGCCTTGTTCATTATGGTCTCAGAGGTGCACAATGTGCTATAAACCTGTGGCTATGATGTACATTTCCAATACATCCAAAGTAATATTCTTTCATTTTCTCAACCCTTAGACTCAGGTGGTATTTTAGGAATATGACTCTGTGGTGAACTAGTTATGAAATGTAATTAAAAGCTATTTGGATTGAAGAAAAATAAATGGGTTAAAGCCAAATGGATAAAGCAAAAACTCAGTAACCCAGACAGGAGCGACCACTAGCACATCGCTGTCGTCTCACACACAGGGAACACCACTGTCATCTCACATACAGGAACATCAGCCTCCACATCTGCCTTTGTGACATCCGGTGACTTCCTCTAATTACTTGAAGGAGTGCTTAGGTTAGAACCAAAGATTCTATTTCTATTTTTTTTTAAATATTTTATTTTTCTATCTCATCTTAGTTTATGCAGGAAATACTAGAAATGATGTTTCTCCTAATCACAATAGATGATGAGAGATAACAATCAAAGAATATTTTCTGCAGTGTTTCATACCTATATATACTGTTTGAACCCTTCTAATTGACATTCATTATTATCATAAAATAACTTTTCAAATGTTTAAGAACTAAGACTATACAGCAAATCATTTTGATCACAGTAAGGATCGTGCTCAGTCACTTCCGGATACAGTCTGTAAACATGATCCATATTGACCTTTGCCTGGAACTGCTGCCACTCTTTCTTAGGTCAACCCTTTGGTTTTGTGATTCTGCTCCCTGGCAGCACGGGCCCCTCTGTCAGTTGCTTCTGCTCTTTCTTATGGTTATGACTAAATATCCTACAATAGCAGCCTAAGAGTGGAAGGAGTTCACCTTGGCTTACAGCTCTGGGAGGTGCAGTCCCCCATGGCAAAGAAGGAGCCAGAGACAGCCAAGAATGGAAGAACCACAGTGGTAGTTGCCTCTGCTCAGCTCGCATTCTCCTTTTTTATTCAGCGTGGAGCTCCAGCCCATAGCATAGTGTGCAAGCCACATGTAAGGTTGGTCTTCCCACCCTGATTAATCAAATCTAGCTAATCCCTCAGAGGTATGTGCAGAGATTTGCTTCCATGATGACTCTAAATCTCATTACGTTACCAGTTGAGATTACTCATCAGAACCCCTTAATAATCTATACCACTTTTTTGGATAAGCAGAATCCCTGTGCTATTAAACAGCAGGCCTCCTGGCTGGAAGAGGCACAGTGCTTTCTTCTACTGCTTAGCCATTTCTTAGCCATGCTGGGTTGAGATCCTCAGCTGAGCCAGACTCCCAGCTCCAGCATGCATCACTATGGGGAAAGCTGAAGGGTTGCCCTCTACGAAGCTGATGCCATTATCACATTATCATCCAGAGCAAGTATCAACTGCAAACAGGGACTCTTGATTGCTCATCACTTGAGGAAGGAAGATGGGCCAGCTTGGTTTGGAAGAACAACGAAAGCCTCAGGACCCCTTAGGGACTAACGCAGGACTCTCGGAGATCTCATTTCCCAGAATGTAGCTGAACTTGGGAATGAAATCTAAAGTCATATATAATGCCTATCCAGCATTTTCAAAGTGATCAGCCACTATCTGTCTATCGTAGGAGTTAAGGAGGGCCATAGAGAGTCTCATGGACCACAGAAGACAAGAGGAGAGGCATAAACCATATGTCTTTCCTAGAACCTAGACTCTGCTAAGAAGTACCACATCTCCTCTTTGTGATATACACCTTCTGACCTTTCATGTTCCTAGCTCCTGGCATACATCTAGGAAAGGGATACCTACAGGTCACAAAACTCCTTGAAAAACATCCCAAAATTCATTTCCTCACAGGCAGCTCCCTGTGTTAATGTGTGCCAAGAAAGGAGAGCATGGTGTGGTTCCTACTTCTCATCCACTTCTCCCCAGCTCCGATTCCAGCTTGTCTGCCTTGACGTCACTGTTTTCTTATGTCTGTCTATCCCCGTCATTAAGTCCCTGACCCATCTCTCTATCATACATAATCAGTTCATGGTTCTTGGGCTCTCATTAGCTCTCCTGGGGACAAATCTGTACTGATAGCATCAAGGCAATATTGTTGACCTCCTGATTACCCTGTTTCCTGGCCAGATCTCTCCTAGAAAAAGAAACCTAATGGCTGGGCATACAACCAGAATAGCCGTGTCATATGACAAGCACTCCGGATATGAGGGTCTCTGGCCACCACCATAAATCTGGGTGGCATCTAGTGGATGACATCATTCATAATATCAGACTTGCCAGGCACCAATGTTCTTCCTTGGGACTTAATACACCTCTGGACATGTGTACAGACATTCTTCAACATTTTCATGAACATCCTTCTCTCCCTGTGTAATTAACATAATCTGGCTTCTAAATAACCATCAGTCAATCTCCAAAACTATCTTCCTTCCTTTTTAGATTATACCTCTGTCCACATCATTCCAAGTTGACAATTTTTTTTTATCAACAATGGGATGCACTATTTCACCCTCGGTGATGTGCGTGCATGCATGCATGTGTGCTCGTGGTCATTAAGGTTCATGCGCCCATACATGCATGAGTAAAGGCAAGAGGGGAATTTGCATTACTTCCTTAATACAAGTTCTGTCACTGAAGCTAGAGCTGGGCCGGCAGCCAGCAAGCCCCAGAATCCTCCTGTCACCATTGCCTTCAACCCAGTGATGGAGTTATTTGATCTCTGGAAGTCTTGTCAAACTTTGACATAGTATTCTATTGGGTTTGGATGTTGCAGTGGGTTTGATTTTCAGATTTCAGCCAGCAAGGAACACAAATGTCTCTGCATTAAAAAGCTGGTGAGGCAAGGTCACTCCTTTCAGAATTCTCCCACTGTTTCTTGATTTGGGTGGGAGACAGATTAGCTCTGTGGAAGTGTTAATAAAATTCTGTGATGTCCCATTGGTTGAATTTGAGCATTTTTTCTCATCTTTTGGATAATAGAAATTCCTTTTCCTTTCTCATGTGCCCTAAAATGGCATCATGTGATCTGTGTCACCCTTCACCACTCCAAATAGTATTTTAACTTGTACCAGCTTGCATCAGGATACTCACTTTACATGACTAAGCATGAGGTCTTATTTTATTGTTTTAGCACTCCCGCATGTCCCCTCTCTGCAGTGCATGGCAACCACTGCCCTGTGTGTACTAGGTCCCTTGACATATGGCCTTCTAGAGCCTCCACCTTTCATATTGTCATGAAAGCACTGAGGTTACAGATGTGTGCTGCAGACATATCACATCTGACTTTACTGAAGTCCTGGGGACCTGAACTCAGGTCCTTATGCTTGTGCAATAAGCGCCTTCCTTACCGAACCATTGGTACCCCTGGTTTTCCCATCTTCCTGACAGCCGAAGGTTGGAGTAGATCCTCTGTTGCTAGACCTGTCCTCAAACAGATGGAAGTGGATGTGGACTGTGCCCCAGTTTAGCTGTGTTTATCTTTGCTCTGTGGAGGCACCACTTTCTTTACTTCTGACATAGCTACTTTCTGTATAGATAGTAAAGATAACTTGTCATCAATCCGGGGACAGGCCTTTCCCTGTTAGAAGAAGGTGCTTCTGAGTACGCTCAGCTTTCTCTCTGTGAAACACCATTTCGAACATTTGGTGTAGTGTTTTTCCTCCAGTACTTAAGGGAAAATTTTGGTGTGAAACACATCTGTGTCCCGACCTTCCAAAAGGCTTTGAAATCAAGATTTTCTTGAGACAAAAATTATAGTCAGGGCCAATAAGATAGCTCATCAGCTAAAGATTCTTGCTTTCAAGCCTGACAACCTGAGTTCAATCCCTGGGACACACAGGTTAGGAGAGAACTAACGAACTAACACAAGTTAGAAGGAGAGATTATCTTTTGAACTCCGATATGTTTTGTACTACACACATATACTGTGCATGTGTAAACACACACAAGTACACACACACACACACACACACACACACACACACACTCTCATTTACACAAATAAATATAAACATTTTTGAATGTGTAGCCAAATGCCGAATTGTTATAATCTTTGTTATCCAGACTCCTACTCATGAAATTTCAGCACATTGATCTATCTTGACACTATGGACTGAATAGTCACAACTGGTTATTTATCTCATAGGACATAGACTCTTGGAGGTTATGACACTCAAAGGGTAGAATCTACAGATGACATGATTGAAAGTTTAGAAAATATGCCCACGAGTTGCTTAGCACCCTCTCTCCACAACTAAGCAAACACACAATTTGCCGATGAAAATCGGCACTCACTTTTTGCCCTGTATTTGACAGTTAAAAGTAACACTAATCATCATTACAAATATGCTTCACTCTGAATACATTTGGTTCTGAACACATGAAAACATGTTCATTTCTATACCAACAATGCATCCTGGGATATCAGAGTGTAGAGATCCACATATTTCTCTGAACCATCTCTACTCTCCAGAGTTCCCGAGCTCACACAGGAGTTGCTCAAGCAGTATAATTTACAACTGAGGAAGTAAGGAATTTCGGTAGTCAAAGGGGGATCACTATCTTTTCTTTCAACAAGTCTGACATGTAGAACTGATGCCTTGTGTGTTGTGGGCTTGGCTTGTCTGTTGCTGTCTTCTTGGAGCTTTGAGGTCTCGTGACAATAGTTAGCTTTGCTCTTGTTTCTGCTCAGTACAATGGACAAGCAATTATTGCTGATATGATGCCTTATGTACTCACAAACAAAATGAACAGTTTCTGCTTTATGCCCCTGGCCTTCTGTGGCTAGTATGATTTGATATGTAGGAAACTTCTAGGATATGTAATTTCAAAACCAAAGTCAAGTGTGGAGGGGGGCCAATTGGACATGCTTCACAGAGCCATAGTGAGGGAAGAGATGTTCATATTATACCTCATAAAGGCAGACCATTTCTTATCTGTGGCTTAATGTAGCATGTTTAAATGTTTAAGGTTAAAACAGACTTACTATGAATAAGAAATTGGACTTCTCTCTAGAAAGATTCAAAAGAGGGTAAGAAAGATAAGAAGTAATAGGGCTTTTGAATTTTATTTGAAATCAGGCAGCAAAAAGAAATCTTAAAACCCTTAGCTGGTGCGTAAACATATGCAGACAGACCTGAATACTGGGTCAACAGAAGTGAGTCAAGAGCTCACTCTGATGAATTATCAGGGGGAGGAGAGTGGTGTGTGACATTGTCTTGTCATTTTGAGAGGCACAACCATTTTGTTGACCCTTAAGAAATATAGGACAGTGTAAGATAACCCTAGAACAAAAGTCTTAGTCTTTTGTTAACTAATGACTTCCATCTTGTATTTTGATGTCTATTATGTTCATGTAACTGTCTCTTTAAAGTCATCCTTGGGAACAGTCTATTTGCTGCTGTAAATATGAACTGACTGATAGTGACATAGAATCTGTTTATAAAGAAGCACTAGTTCTCTGACACCCTGAAGAATAGGTCATGACAATGGGTTGAAAGGAGAAAAGGTGGAGGCGAGGAGAACAGGAAGGGCCAGAATGTGGGAAGGAGCAGGAGAATTGGAGGGTGTAGGGTAACAAAGTCCATGCTGGGAATGGAAAGCATGGGGAGGAGTGGTGTATTTTGGGTAACAGGGAGAGACAACTGAAAGGAAAGGGCCCTAAAGAGAAAAAGAAAATGATACAGGAAGTCTGTGTAAGACAGGCATGTCATTAAGCAGCATCCAGGACGCCCACGTGCCTATCAGCAGCCTGCAGAGAACAGCAGAGCTCCTGTGTGCCACTTCGCCCTCACCAGTCCTTGTGTGGCTCTTGTCCCCCTGTCTTATGAGTCAACCCAAAGCAAGTTTCTATTTTACCCCTAAGCTGTCTCAATGCCTACCATAGTCCCCTTTGATTATCTGGAAGGCACACCATCTCCCTGCCTGATCCCATGGCTTTGTGACTAATCAGCAGGATATTAGCTCAAGGGAGACAAGACAAGCTCTTAGCAGGCCGAGAATGCCCAGTTATCTGACATAGCACAAGCTAATGGGTGATGTAAGGTCAAGAGCTCAAGTGGCCTGAATACTTGCTGGAAATACTTTCCTGAGAAGAAGAAAAAAAAAGAGAGAGAAAAAGGAAAAGAGAGAAGAGAAAAAGACCTTGCTACAAAACAGAAATGGCACATTTGGGCTCTTTGAATTCATCGGAGGGGCATAACAATGGCGGTGTGGGTTACTACAGAAAATCATTACTGGACAGGGCACCAACTTCCAAACATTGAGATTTTCTTTTCCTTTGACTTTCTAGGTAGAAGAACGCTCAAGACTCAACCGACAGAGTTCACCTGCCATGCCTCACAAGGTTGCCAATAGGATCTCGGACCCCAACCTGCCCCCAAGATCAGAGTCCTTCAGCATTAGTGGGGTTCAGCCTGCTCGGACACCCCCAATGCTCAGACCTGTTGATCCCCAGGTATAATAACCTCCTCTCTGTTCCAGTGGACACTTGTGCCCAGGAAAGCTTATTAAAAGCCTACAGTGTTCTAGCATGGCAGAGGACCGATGCAGCCAAGACCCTTAATATAGAATCCGTGGGAACAGAAGCCTCTCTGCATTGAAAGGAAGCACAGAGCTAATGACCTTGAGTCGACTTCAAAGTCACTCTCGGTAAAGTGGCTCCTGTGGAGAGCCTTGCAAGTGCTGTAGAGTGCAGGGTGGGGATAGCCATTCTTGTAACTACAATCAGAAGAGGTAAAATTCATATATGGATTTTGAGGTAGACTACATACACGTATTCTTCCCTTCCTTGAAATATGGGTAGAAATCTGAACTGGAGAAGTGAAATGGGCTTGGTGAAATCAACGTGTGCCTTCTAAGCCTGAGTTTCTCCTGGTGTGCTCACCAGGCCAGCAGCCAGTAGTCAACAGCATCCAGTGAACTTGGTAAAGATGCATATTCCTGGCCAGGCAGTGGTGGTGCATGCCTTTAATCCCAGCATTTGGGAGGCAGAGGCAGGCAGATTCATGAGTTCTAGGCCAGCCTGGTCTACAGAGTGAGTTCCAGGACAGCCAGGGCTACACAGAGAAACCCTGTCTCAAAAAACAAAAACAAAAAAAACAAACAAACAAAACCCAAAATGCATATTCCTGGGTCTGCTTCAGACTTACTGACCAGAGAAGCAGGGTTGGGCCCTGTAGTCTTTTTTAAAAGCCTGCCAGGATGATTCTGGTGCCCTTCAGAGACTTGGAAGCACTGCATGAAGATCCTTGGTAGGGAAAGATTATTTCCTTATTAGGAGAGCTTTCTGGTAAGTTCTTCAAAGATGAAATTCAAAGTGAAATAGAATATGAAAATTCCATGAGGGGGAAAAAAAAGTAATCGAACCTTTCTCACCCAAACATCTTTAATTTCTTCCCGGCACCCAGCTGTGGTAAGGCTTCCCCAGTGCATTTGGAGGTCACCTTTGAAATATGTACTGCTCATTGAATTGGAACTTAAAGGAATAATGATAAAAATCAAGGCTTTCTTGCGTTTTTAAGTTGGTGGTAATGAGCAAAATGCAAGATTTTTTTCAGCACCAACCAGCTCAACATACCTTCCTCTGGTTGTTTTTATCTGTATATAATTCTCTTTTATGGAGTAACCAAAAGAGGATTTTACAAGGGTTTTTCTTCTTTTAAAAACTTCCTACTTTGACCTTATAATGAGCCTTTCCCTTCTTAAGGAAAGGGCTGTGGGGAAATGCCCCTTCTGAGATGACAAGGAATAAGAGCACACTCTCTGGAAAAGCCTTCTTCAGTGCTTCAGGTGTTTAGGGGTGCTATAGTGAGAGTGGGTTTTGGACTAGATGCTGCAATGCATTTTATTTTAATGCTATCTAATGTATTTAATGATATTTGCATCCATATGGACTTTACAAGGTCTATTCAAAACACTCAGCAGAACAGAACTTTGGGGATTTTTCTAGCATGTTGCTGTGACATTCCGATAGACATTGTAGACCAAAGTGGGTTTGGCAGGGCCTTGTAGGAAATCAAGACTTCTTGAATGAGCAGTTTAGTTGGGAAGCACTGTAGATTTTTTTCCCAGCCATGATCCATGTGAGCCAAGCCCACAGATAGACTTGGGCTCCTAGAGTGCAGTATACACCCAGAGGTAGAGGACGGGCTTCAATATTCACAAGATGCAGTACAGATGAAGGGATCCCTTGCACCCTGGATTTTGATGCTTTTTCTTAACAGGCCAAATAAAAATCCCAAAAGTTATTCCCACATGAATAACAGTACCACATTGCCCGAATGCCCAAGAAGCATCCTGATATCAGGAAACGGTGTGTATTCTCAGTGGGGACATCCAGTCCTGTCGAAATCAGGACACTATGGAATCTGAGGAGGTGTGCCCCATTTGGTAAAGTGCTTTCCACGTAAAAACCCAAGTTCGATCCCTAGAATACACATATAAAATCCAGACATGGTAGTGTAGGCTTGTAATTGCAGCAATGGGGAAGGGGAGTCAGGAGAATCCACCTTAGGGCTTGTCAACCAGGCAGCCTAGTGAAATTGCAAATTCGGAGCCAGTGAGAAACTGTGTTTTAAGCAAAGTGAAAGCCATGTGTGCCACAAGCCTTTAATCCTGGCACTCAGAAGACAGAGACAGGTGGATTTCTGAGAATTGTTAAAGGCCAGCTATGACTACGCTGACTTCTAGACCAGCCTGAGCTTCACAAGCAGACCCTGTCTCAAGAAGAGAGGGAGAGAGGGAGGGAGGGAGGGAGGGAGGGAGGGAGGGAGGGAGGGAGGGAGGGAAGGAGGGAAGAAGGGAAGAAAAGACAGACAGACGGATGATAAACTGGGTAAACATTCTTAAGTTGGCACCTCTGGCCTATACACATACATGCGCATCTGCACACACTCACATACGCACCCAACAGGGTGGGTAGAGAAAGAACACATGACAGAGGTTAGACGAATGAGCATGCACTCAGGGAGTAGAACACAGGGTTCCAGCTCAGACTCCAGCATATCAGCTGTAAAATCTAGGATGTGACTTAATCTCTTTGTACCTGGGAATGCTCATGTCTCAAATAAGGATGGTTATCTCAACCCTGTGAGTTCACAGAAGGAAAGACATTTAGAATATTTCTTCTTTCATAGAACAGTCGTATCTAAAGCCAAAGCTAAGGGCTTTACAGGGGGAGCTTGGGATAGTGTATAAAATAGCTTGGGTTGCTGTCCAGGAAATAGTGAATAAAAATAATTGTTACTACTACATACTACTCCCTGACTTCTTAGCAGTTCCAGCTAATACCAAGCCGAACCTGTTGCCAGGAACTCTGAGTTAGCCCTACAAATGGCTCAGCGGTTAAGAGCACTGACTGCTCTTCCAGAGGTCCTAAGTTCAAATCCAAGTAACCACATGGTGGCTCACAACCATCCGTGATGAGATCTGATGCCCTCTTCTGGTGCGTCTGAAGACAGTGACAGTGTACTTACATATAATAATAATTTTTTAAAAAGTCTTTAAAAAAAAAGAAAGATTAAAAAAAAGGTTCTGAAGGGTCACTTGACGTGCTCTCTGCAGCCTCAAATAGCAGGAGTATCTCAGCCTGGGACGCTTATCCCAAGTGTTCTAGTAAGCTAACTGAAAACTGCCCTGTTGTAACTGATGGATTCAATTCTTGCACACAGATCTTTTTGTCCCTTCAACCTACGGGCTTCTAACAATGCTGCCCCTGTGTTGTGTGCTTAGATCCCGCAGCTGGTAGCTGTCAAATCCCAGGGACCTGCCTTGACTGCCTCCCAGTCAGTACATGAGCAACCCACAAAGGGCCTGTCTGGGTTCCAGGAGGCTCTGAATGTGACCTCTCACCGGGTCGAGATGCCACGCCAGAACTCGGATCCCACCTCGGAAAACCCTCCCCTCCCCACGCGCATTGAGAAGTTTGACCGAAGCTCTTGGTTACGTCAGGAAGAAGACATCCCACCAAAGGTAGCATCAGTGCTGCTGGGTGTCTGTGTCACTGCTGCCATGGCCACCATCCGCCACCATCCGCCACCATCCGCCACCATCCGCCACCA
>JADRCD010231997.1:0-22345 GCA_019843815.1 Montemys delectorum | reverse complement strand
TCCTCGTTCCCAGATGTCTATGAGGGCGGCAACTTTTCTCCTTCTAGACAGCTGTAAATATAAGGACTCCTATGCTGAGGCACGAGCCACTCCCATGATTATGGACCAGCAATTAAAATTAGCACCAAGAGTTCCTAGCAGTAACCACCTGCTATGGTTACATCCTTTTTCTTACAGCATCTAAAAGAAGAGCAGTATGCATAAAACACCGTATGCTAAATTTAGCATGAACATGACCATCATCTTCATTGTTGAGTGAAGGGAACTCATTTAATCTGCTAAGGCCCAAGTCTCCTTGCCTCTAACCTAGAGACCACAGTAGACACAGTCCCTGTAATATAAAATGATATTAACTTTTAACACCCTTTATTATTTACAAAGAATTTTCAAAGACATAATGATGAAGAAGCCTCCCAGGGCTGGCAAAACAGAAAGGGCAAGCTCTCAAATATATGTTAGGATGATAAATCCCCATATTAAATGCCTGCTCAGAATCTTTAGCTTTTAGGCCAGAGGGAAACATAAGATATGAATTCCAAAGTATTTACAGAGGAAAGAAAATTAAGCACATTTCATAGCCTTCTATTGGCTATTATTTTATAAGCAGATACAAAGGTCATCCCAAGTGAAAGACTATCTCAGGACAAAGATCAATTAAAATTAACCATGCTCTGGGGAAGCTAGCAGACAGCTTCTCTGCTTTACACTCTGCAGATTTCAAGGAGCGTGCTAATGATTTTATATGCTAACATTATTAGATACTAGACAGTCTGCCAATTTGTCAGCAGATTGACTCCTAACAAGCAGTTAAGCTGCCCTTTTCTGAGTCACACAAAGTTGAATAAGTGCTTCCTTCAGAATATGCCTTTCATTTTTTGATCAGCTACTCCACACAACCATCATTCTTTCCCCCACTCAGCTACTTCTTAGTCACCAAGATTCTTTAAAACCATAAGTAATACAAAGACCAAAAGGGTTTTGGCTGCCACCGAAGTTTCAAGACCATGAGCACAGTGAGAGAAAGCAGGGACTCCAGGACAGCCATGAGTTTCAGGCATGGCACCACCAGTCCCTCACCTGCTGGGCATCTGGGGACTGACAACATCCAAACTTGTTTGCTTATGAAATGGAATAAGAGTGTCTCCTCAGTGGCTGTCCTGAGAACTGTAGAATGGGTACGTAATATGACCAGGCAGGGTTATAGAGATGAGTAAGCACTAAGGAACTGTTACGGGGTTTATTTAATTGTCTTCTTACTTGCTTTCTTCTTTTTAAGACAGGATCATGCTCCATAGTCATCACTAGCCTGGGATTCACCATGTAGCCCAGGCTGGCCTTGAACTCACGTCAATCCTTCGGCTTTAGTTTAGAGGCACTGGGATGACAGGTAGGTAACACCATGCCCTGATTTTCTTTAACTACTTTTAATACAATGATAGAGACTATAATAAACTTCCAATCTCCAAGCCTGCCAATTTTTTATTAATCATTTTGTTTTGCAAGCAAACTTTTCCTAAGAAAGCAAGCTAAATAGAACAGACTCTGTTTTCAACATTAGACTCTGTTTCCTATCAACACCAGTTTATTGACTTCCTCACTTACTTCTTAAATGGTTTTTCTTTTTCTCCATCACTTTTTTCTCTTCCTAGAACATCAACTGTGAATACACCTGACAGTTGGAATGGGTAAGGCTTTCCCTTCATTATGGACTTGGCTAAGATGTTCCCCAGATATGACCCAAGAATGCAGCTGACCCAAAAGGTTCAAGTACATATGTAAGCTACCTTTTCCTGGCTTTACTACCTTGCCAAAAAGTGACTTACAGGCAGCAAAAAGGCCAATCCACAAGTCTAAAAGAAATGCCTGAGATTTTATTTCTCGAAATTCTGGTTGTCTTTCCACTATTACATGTGCTCGGAAAATGCAGCACAGGAATTTACCACAGAAATAGTAGCAAACAAAAAAATGTTTTAATAACATTTCTACACATTGCTCAAGGCTTCTAAAGTTACAATTATGAGTTCATGCAGTTGTAAGCAACTGTTTTTCATTTGTTACTAGTTGAAGAATTTGAATAGGAATTGATAGAATGCACCCATCAAATGCACAACCTAATAGAGATTTAGGGCTCCAGAAACAGTCCAAGATACTTCAACCATGGAAGAGACAAAATGTTGGCCATGTGTTTATATTTCATTACCGAGGAAAATTCAGAGATGGTTAGTGATTATTCATGTCAGGAGTTTTAAAGCTATACCTCTTTGGGGTATTAGCTAGCATATTTTAAAAGTCTCCGCTCTAAGGCTTTCCTTTGCTCTTGTTGAAGCACATGGGCTTGGGAAGCTCCCAGGCTGGCCAAGCATCTCTGCCCCTTTACTCAAGCATAGCAAGGTTCTCACTTATATGGAACCCACAGGAATCACTGACTATGAATTAACCCATTTGAGAAATGGAACAAGAAGTTTTGGGGGAACAGTGAGGAGGATTGTACAGTGGTTACAAACGAAAATTGCTCTTTCAGAGAACTCAAGTTTTAGTTCCAAACACCCATATCAGGTGCTCAAAATTGCCAGTAACTCTGGCTCCAGGAGATTCAATGCCCCTCTTTTGCCTCTAGGGGCACTGGTATACACATACACAAACACACACACACACACACACACACACACACACACACACAGAGAGAGAGAGAGAGAGAGAGAGAGAGAGAGAGAGAGAGAGAGTTTTGTTAAAAATCTTTCTTTAGAGATCCTAAGATATCACTCTTCCAAGCAAGAAACTTTTTTTTAACCATTTATTGTTAGAAAACATACATGTCTTTTAGGCATTTCAGGCATTGCCAACATAGGAAAAGGCTGTCATCATTTAGAGTGTACTCCCAATTTACCAGTTACTCAAATCTAGAATATTTGAAAGATAAGGTCTTCCTGTGAATCTACACTTGCTGTCCTGTTTGGCTACTAGTTTAGAGAAAGTTTAAATGTATTGTGTCTCCTGAAGGTTTCAGGACATTTGACCTGAGTATATGAGACTTTAAAGTTGGTCAATTGCTAATATTTAATCAGAAGTTGCCAACTAACCAGAACTACACAGAAGGCATGTTTTTCAAAAAGCCATGATAAGTTATATAATGGGGGGGGGGGGACACATGAGGGAGGATAAAAGTTAACCCAGAAGAAGTGAAAGGAGTGCTTTTTAAAAAATATGTTCCTAATTGAAATAGAATTATATTACTTTCCCCTTACTTTCCTCCCTCCAGTCTCTCTCAACTAGCTCATGCCCCCCTCCCAGTTCATAGACTTTTTTTTTTCCTTTGGTTATTATTGTTGCATACAAAATCTCTCTCTCTCTCTCTCTCTCTCTCTCTCTCTATCTCTCTATCTCTCTCTCTCACACACACACACACACACACACACACACACACACGGTGGTAAGTCCATCTCTGTTATTTGTGTGAATATGGTTTCAGGGCTGACCACTCTGCATCAGACAAACTGTAAGGGGCTCGCCCTTAGGAAAGGATCCTACTTCCAGCCCCATCAGACCTAAAAGCATTTAGCAGAATGAATGCTTACTAAGGAACTGACTCAAAACTCTCCGTACCACACCCCTCACTGTGGTCACCTTGCAAAGGGAGGATATTCTGGCTTCCCCGGCAGACCAGCTTCAATTATGACACAGGACTTCTTCCACAAACCAAGCCAAACCTAACTTCCTAGAACTTCCTTACATTCTGAGTACTCTGAAACTTGAATTTCATCATGGCACCTCTTCAGGGATGACATTTAATATGTGAGGATTCTAAGCTCCATTACTGGTAGCTCTCATCTTTCATTGGAAGAATGCATTGACCAGAGATTTTATTCTAGTACTGTAACATATGTACCACCTTGAGCAGTATCTACTTCTCCAACATCCAACCAAAACCCAGAGATCACAGCAGATACAGGGATAAAGGTGTAGCAGTTCTTAAGCACTCAAACTCGATTGAGGATGTGTTCTGGTCAGTGGTACCAAGAGTTAAAACAGAGCTGCGAGGGAAAGAAAGCTACCTCTCTTTTTACATCCTTATTCTAATTGTGCAAAAAAAAGATCTCCAATTCTCTCAAACAACTGCTCACCATAGACCAAACATGGTATTGTCAGCAGCACAACACAGATGCTTTTACTTGAACCAAACCCTGCAATGCTAGCTAGCCTTACTCTTCTGATTTGCATCACGGTGGAATTCTTTGCTACAGGCAAAACATGAAAACTGGCTTCTATCTCAGAGCTATAGTGACATTTACAGTATGTCCAAGCCAACATTTACCATTCTGATGCACAAGCAAAGAAATATAAGATAGAACTTTGGAGGAATGCACAAGTAGGTAAAACCTATTAAGCAGAGAATCTAGACAAATTCAATATCCAGTAGTCTATCTGAAGCAGCTACAATAGAAGACTGGCAATGTTGGGCTCTCAGCAGACTAAAAGACTCTGATACCATAGGCCCCCAAAATACACATGTTGAAATTTAATTACAATGTGTTAGTATTAGGAAATGAAGCCAATGTGTATATATGAAGGTAAAACCCTCATAGATAGATTTGTACACTTTAAGAGAACAGATAGCTAGATAGACCTGTTTCCTCAATGACCTTGCTAGGATACAAGCAGAAGCTGGAATGTGTAGCCTGGACAGGGGGTTCTCAACAGAACCTTGGCATGCAGACATACTAGTTGCTATCTGACTTTAAGACTCTAAAACTGGGAGAAATAACTTTCCACAATTTATAGTCCACACGTATATGACACTTGGTTAGTGTTTGAACTGCTGGAGACAGGATAGCAGTTTTAAAAAGCAATAGTATACGTGGATCCTCAAAGCCCTTTGCCCAACTTCCTGTAAGTCATGGTATAAAGTCCAACTTTTCAATGAGGTCACATGACAATTTACTAAAGCTATACCTTGTCTTAGTCTGCCAAATTTCTCATTCATAGAATCTAACCCTGTATAGCATACCACATGGTTTCTCTGCTACCTGTCCGTCTTTGCATCTTTTTGCATCCTTTGCATCCTTACACGGTCATAAGACCTCCTAGCACATGGCAACAAGGAAAATGTCAATACATATTAACTGACAAAAATTAATGACTCAGGGATTACTGTAAGATAGATACTATATTTCTTGGTCCTGATTTTGTTTACTGGTAAAGTGAGGCACATAGGTGACCCTTCCCCTTAGGGTTATCTCATGGATAAAGTGAGACAACACATGCCAAGTGCTTAAAATCATGAACAGATACAGAAGACGTTTGGTAAGTGTTAATTGCCTTTATTGGTATTTCAAGATTTGTTTCCCAGTTGGTGATGGA
Source organism: Montemys delectorum (assembly GCA_019843815.1). Lineage (NCBI taxonomy): Eukaryota > Metazoa > Chordata > Mammalia > Rodentia > Muridae > Montemys > Montemys delectorum. Next base: position 16,987 of record JADRCD010231997.1, on the reverse strand, counting down.
TTTGTGAAATTTTACACCCTCAAACAACCAGTTCTCCTCATCTGACAGCACAGCTCCAAGATGGTGAAAAGACCCCACTAGAATCAAAAGCTACCAGGGGTCAATCCCCACTGCTGTGGCCTCTCTAGCTCCAGTTCAACAAGACCTAGGGCTTTGCAAAGGAGCTGTTAATAGTGTGAGGGCTACTGCCTCTGACCTGTACACATAAAATAAGCATAACACTGAAACCTTAAGAGGCAGAGAAAGCAGCTCCCCTCATCCTATTTAAACTGAGATTTGTTTCTTTGGCTTAACTTAAGTCAAAGCTAATAGTTCTAATGTCTTTGAGTCCCCCAACTCATCCTTCATATTTCTCAACATACACTGTAGCTTATGCTTTCTGAAACCAGATAAAGAGAAAAAAAAATGGTCTCTCATGAAAGAATTTACCAGAGCATACTAATCATTTAGACATTGGCTTATGTTTCTAGAAAGCTAAAGATTAAGAATGGAAGGTTTTTCCCCCCCTGGAGCAAAATCCGAGGCCAGACTAAAGGCAGAGTATTAATCTAAATATTCACTAAGAACTTAGGGAAACAAAATACTTTAAAATCACTCATTATGGATTCACAGCTATCTTTGATCTAAAAAGGAGCAAAGATTTAGGGACCAGAACTGCCAGGACAAATGGGAATGACAGTGAACAAGATAGAGGAAGGGGGTATTTATTGGTTTCTTAGCAGTTAAGTCTTCGCTTGCCTATTAATTATAACAAGGCTCCACGAGGCTAATCTTCTCTAAGTGGTCCATGAAAAGACATGGAGAAAGCAAAACAAAATGAATGGCTACACAGTTAGGAAAGAGATAATGGTAAATCCTGTTAGTAACAATGTTTCTTTTCACTTTGGAAAAGGAAGACTCCAGAAGGTGAAGTTTGCATTAAGGAACAAATTCCCAAGTGGATACTGTATTTGATGACATGAACATCTAAAGACTGTAATGCACACAATGTATGATGAGTGTGTAGTTCCAGGAGGAATCCAAAACCTCCATTCTGACAGTCTTGCAGGCAATATTAACCCTGTCCCTGCCCTTGGGTCACAGAAAGGAATTCTTACAATGACAATTTAAAGGTGTATAATGTATTTCCCAGGAGAAAGTAATATCATCCACAAAATACTGAAAATTAAACTTTCCAATAATTCTACAATATTTGCAATACACAAAACTTGTTCATACACTGTCAACTGCCAGGAACTATAGAAATACATACTTGTAGTTTTGAAGCCTACACAAACACCACTGATAATATAATTGAACACATTCAACACAGTCTACATATAAACACTCATTAATAAGCCTCCCCTTTATGTTTGAAACATACTATGCCTAAATTGCACTGAATCTAGAAAACTATCTTGATTCTCAGTCTCTGTTGATAATAGATACATAATTGGTAGGGATAGCTTTCACTTTCTTTGGATTTGATACTTTGGATAAAAAAGATGGCACATTGTATTCTAACAGACACCTCTGTGTTGATCTTTACCATGCCATAATTCAGCTTTGTTTCCTATACCCGATTATCTATAAAAGCCTATTTAAAGGGACCACAGTACAACAGAGAGGAAGGAAGAGGGGAAGGGAGTCCTGAAATCATGCTACTTGGTTTCTCTGTTTTCTTTCTTGTCTATCATGGAGGAATCTTGACTCATCTGAAAGGACTCGATGAAAACTAAACACAGTGTGGCTCTCCAGCCAAAACTCACAAACATTCCCATTGGCCTCCTCTGATCAGCTGAACACAGCTTTTTTTTTTCCCTTTCTTCCTCCACCCCCCCCCCCATAAAAAGTCTACAGTGTATCTAAATCTGATCCCAGTAAGATGTGACTTGAGCTGAAGTGAAAATGCAGAGGTAGCATTTATGAGTAACAGCTGGAGAGCATTAGTTCTCTGTCTATCCCTTTCTCTCCCAGGGGTTGAAAATTCTGCTGTTCAGACAGGAAGTCGTCATATACCACACACTGTATGATACGATATGCTAGTGTGTAAGTGCACATTACAGAGGAATGGGAGATCCCTGAAATGCTTTGGTTGGCGAGCCCTAATGACGATCTTGTACCTCCCAGGCCCTCTTCCAGCATCAAACCCAGGATTGACAGGTACACTGGAACTTATCGAACACTCTTTGAATGACTCCAAGTTATAAGATTCCATTGTTTGTCTCCCCACACATTTTAAAAACATTAACTTCAATACTTTCAGAGAGTGAGTGGCCAAGATTCTCCAATATCTTTTTGGGCCCACTTTCACACTTGCTGTCTGAAAAGATTAACATTGCTTTCAAATATTTCTCTCATGTATTTGCCCAGGACAAAATTATTATACATGCATGTGATGTCTGTATATGTAGAAAAAAATATATGGATGGAATTCAAAACATGATGGTCTGGAAATGAATGATGTTTTTTAATTGAGTGGATTTTTTAGTGTAAGTTTTACAAAGCAGCTCAGAAGTAAACACAGATACAAACAGGGAGAGACCCCCCCCCGCCCCCACTACATTCTGTAACCATGGCTCCAAGTTTTGGACAGGCTGATAAGCAGTTCCTTAACACCAGATGCTGAATAGCTATTCTGCATTCCGACCAGACAGAAAGAGCTCTTCCCTCCTTTGTAACCTCCTGTGCTCTGGAGGAAGGCTGGAAAGCCAACCCAGTCTCCTCACTCCTTTCAACCAGGTTCACTAGATAGAGTAGAGACCTTAACTCTTGAACTGTAGAAAATGCCTTTGCTTTGTGCATATCAGGGACATGTTGTTAATCACAGGGGTTAAAACACTACTGGTATTATGCAAAGCGGGGGAGGCGGGACTGAGGAGGCAACCCACACATCCATCATCCCTTTAGGAGTAGGCGGAGTTTAAAGTTTCCCCAACTTCCAAGTTCTCACTTGACAGGCAATATTTCTGTGTAATTTCCAGCCCGGAGTAACAGATGGTGCTCTGCCTGTCTTGAGCCTCGAGAGAGCCCAGACAAAGCTCCCAGCCACTCCATTCCTCGCGGGACCCATAGGTGGTTAGTTTCACGGAGCTGTCAGACCAGGGCAGTTAGCAAAGAATGGAAGCTTAACTTCTTCCAGAAGTTATTTTTTTTTTTTTTTCTTTTTCCTGATACAAGGAAGTCCGGAGGACTGAAGCACAAAAAGGCCTGGGAAAGTTTTGACTGCTTCAGTTCTCTGCCAAACCGTCACCTAGATCAAGGTGCGCAGAAAAGCAAAGCTGGGGCACACGTGTTCAGAAACACAGCAGAAATGCAACTTGAGCAGTCCTAAGGACAACCTGGAAAATTGCTTAAGAGACCCCACTGGTGGAAAGGCACCCTCCAGGTACCAGAGACTGGATCACGCAGAGCCTGAAGGGAGGAAGGCAACCCCAACGGCACCAAAGTAGGGTGCGCCAGAGCTGTGTGCGAGAGGAAAGGGAGGGGGCAAAATCCAGGAGTCGGGGGAGGGGGTACGTTCGGCCCACTCACCCTCACTGCCGTACTGTTTGCCATTGTTCGCGCCCATCCTGTCGTCGTCATGCCCGCCTCCTCCCTGGACACTGCATAGCTGGGGCGCACCTCCCAGGCGGCGGGGCAGAGGAAAGCGGGCAGGACCGGACCGTTAGCTGCACATGCCCCTTCCGAGCGCCGATCTGGGTTTGGGGGTCCGCACTGCTCTTCGACGGGAGGGGTGGTGCTAGGTCCGCTCCTGGCACCCCAGAGGGTGGCCGGCCGGCTCCAGGATAACCCAGCGGGGCTCTCAGATTCCGCGCTCCGGGAGAGTGGGAGCAGCGCGACGCACAGCCCGCGCCCGGGTGCCGCCCCTAGGCTCGCCGCTCCTCCGCCGCGGGGTCCCCATGCGCCTCCGCGGTCCCCAGCCGTGCGAGCCGAGCCGCGCCTGCCCCGGGCTGTCCGGCTCCTCCGCCTCCGCCCTGCGCCCCCGCGCGTCCGCGGCTTCCCCGGGGAGGGCGCGACGGCCACTTGTTGCGGTGCCCCGAGTGAGCAGAGACTTGTGGCCCGGCGCTGCTCGCCTGCGGGCCGGACTTTTGTTAGCGCCAGGCGCCTCCTCTCGCCGCCCAGCGTCAATCACAGCTGGAGCCCCCGGGAGGAAGGCCGGCCCGGAGATGCGCGGCCTTTTAAAGGGGCAGCACGCCTTTTCCGGGCTCCCGGTCCCCGCCAGGGCTACGACTCTCCGTGCCACTCGCGAACACTCTGGCGCAAAGGACCGTGCGGCGCGCTGCGTTTTAATATTGTTCTTCTGTAGTCTGTGGGCTTCAAATCGTCCTCCAAATTCCCGTGGATTTGGCTACAAAAAAATGGCCCATTTGGGATGTGTGACGTTTACAAGAAACACGCAGTCGGTGTCCTGTTCTGGCACATTTCTGGTACCTGCTCTGTTAATCTCTAGTGGCTCCTTGGGTTTGGGGGCTAATGCGAGGAATGGATGAGGGGCAGGGAAAAATTGAGAGGAACTTAGCAGGGAGTGGTCTCCGGAGAGCGAAGACAGTCCCCCGCCCGGGGAAGGAGGTTTCCTGGTTTTGAAGTTTTAAAAGCTTCAGAGAGACGACTTTTTTTTCCCTCTTCATTTTTATTTATTTATTTTTCTTCTTGTAGGGGATGCCATCTTTTATTTAGTACTTCGTTTGGAGATTAACGTGGCGTTTGCAAAGCCCCCTCCCCCTTTAAATCGCCCTTTGGTGTTCCTTCCATTAAATAGGAAAAAAAAAAGGAAAGTCTTAATGTTCTACTCCATTTCTGTGTAAGTACCTAGAGAGCCCCACTGAAGAACAGAACGTTTTTCACACAGGTGTGTGTGTGTGTGTGTGTGTGTGTGTGTGTGTGTGTGTGTGTGTGGTGAAACAAAACACGCAGCAGTTTCTCCTTACAGATGTTGTAAATTAAATTAAAACTTAGTGATGTGTTGTACATAATTCTTGACTAGAAACCCAGGGGTTTGTAAACAAAGGCTCCTTATGAGATGATTTGACTTCTTGCAAATTCTCCTTACATGAGTTCCTACAATGTTCTCCATTAAAGATAAAACTATGTTCCAAAGTTTAAAATCAATACTTAACCATGTAAATGCCATATTCTTAAGTAAACGTGTAGATGTTCAAAGATAGAATGGAATAGTTATTGTGTTGGGAGCCGTTTTTATCTTCTACTCCAAAGCTATGAAATATTTTAATGTCGTTTGAAATATCTAAACAATAATGTGTAATTCTTTTTTCCCTCAGAATTCACGTTTAATAGAAAGAAAGAAAGAAAGAAAGAAAGAAAGAAAGAAAGAAAGAAAGAAGAATTTACAGGCTGGTTTCTGTGACTGATATAAGGATGACCTGCCCAAAACAACACTTGTCTAATGAGATAAAATTAAAAATGGATTTCCTATAAGATTCTGCTAGAAAACACAAAACCAATCTGAAAATGAGTAGACATCAGGGTTATCATCTTGCAGAAGATGGATTCTGCCTGGTCCTTGCGGTGACCTTGGACATCCGACCGACCTGCCTCCACTCTCCCTCCAAATTGCTAGGGTTACAGGCATCTGTCTCCATATCTGGGTTTTTATGGTGCCAAAGCTCAAACCCAGGACTTCCTTCATGCAGGGCAAACACTCTACCCCACTGAGATAATCTCCAGCCCTTGATCCAGGAGCTTTCATGTCTCCATTTAAGAAACTGTCTGAAAGTTACATTACCATTGGGTACCTTAGCTGAAGACAGACAACTCTAATTCAGGAAAGCAAGGGAAGCTCATCTCAGGCTCCGTGTGCCATTTGCAGTTTGTTACGCTTATGCTGTCTGCCCCTCTTTGTGGCACACAGAGTATGGAAATGATGAGAAACAAAACCAAGGCTCGAAAAGTTTAGCCACCACGAGTCCACAGAGGAGAGCACCAGAATATTCAGGTTCCATCTCACCAGTCCACTGGGGTCCCTTGACTTGGACATTATTCAACTCGGAGTCAGTGACCTGGTCTTTTGATCTGGTCATTTACCAAGATCTTTACTATCCAAGTAAAGCTGCCTGGGATAAGCATGTTATAGTAACAAATCATACCTAGCTGTTTTGAAATTAAAATCTGTGTTTTTAAGTTTCTTCTGCCTGATATAACTGAGCACAGGGTTAACTCCATTTATAAAGTTGCAATTTAAACAAAATAGAAAAAATGTTTAACTTTATTCAGAAAGTAGAAGTCGATACAAATATTTGTTTTCCTACTCTCTGTGAACATTTGAAAACAGTAATCAAAAGAAAAAAAATATAGTATTCTTATTAAACATCAAGGTGTATTCATATTTGAATATACACTAGTTTTCAAAATTAAAATGTTGCATAAATGTTTTTATGTGGCACAAAATTTCTTTTTTGCATATTTACCAAGCCCCAAATTTTCATCATCAATTTACAAGTCTCTTGAGAACAAGTATAGTGTGTATTTCACCAACATACTTGACTTTCCAGCCTAGCTCCTAACACAAGGACTCACTCATCCATCATTTGCAGGATGGATGAAAGCTGAGCAAAGGAATAACAGTGGCCTATACAGTATTCCATCTTCTCTGTCTGTACCCCTTTAAAGGGGTCAACTCACTGAAACACGAGTTTAAGGGAACATTCTATGTCACCACAAAAATGGAGGGACTCACTCCACAGGATAGAATGAGTACCTCCTGCTGCTAACTGAGCCAAAAACAGACTGGCTAGGTCATAGGTCATAGGCCCTAGAGGAGAACAGAATACTGTTATTCTGCTAAATAGACATAGTATTAATCTCCCCCAAGTTCTTAGCATTTACACCCATAGATTAGTACATCTCTCAGCTCTCCTCAGAGAAGCTTCTTTGTACAACTAGTGCAGAGACCCACAAGTGGACAGTGGACAGAGAATAAGACATGGTGGAGTGCTCAGCTCTATCGAGACACATCTAAATCACACCTCCTTCCCACAGGGTTCAGGAATAACCACAAAATGAACAGAAAGGCGGAAAGAGCCGATAGTGGCACATCTAAACATCTGCAGCAAATCATCATTTGCCAGACATGATAGGGCCGCTGCACACATGGCCACAGCAGCTGCGACTGCATGCATAAGACCTTCACAAGATCAAGCCAGCAGCATTCCCAGCACCAACAGAAGAGGCTCATGAATTCCCACCCTGGCCTGAGCACCCTTGAATAACTGATAGTTGCTGACAGAGGAAGAGACAGTTTTCTCTAGCGATGTGACCCCTGAATGACTACCCATGCTCTTGCGGATGGTCCTATCTCATACACTCATAGGCACATTGACTAGCACCTATTTACCTTGTCTTGAGTGAACCTTATACAAAAAAGATAAACATTCAGGCAGGGAATATCTTTTGCTATTTTTATTTTCATTTCTGTACTTTTGTATTGTTTTCAGTGTTTATTTTTGGAGACTCCGTGTTTGTTGGGCTACTTTGATAAACATATTAAATCTCTTATTAATATAAATGTCCTCTTTTTCTAGGAGTGTGTGTTATTTATCTTATTGAAGCTAGATGCCAGCTTGATATTTAACATATTTGGTTCTTGTGTTCCCAAAGCCATAGGGCTTTAGGTTAATATGAACTTGACGCTGGTGATGCTATCAGAGCCATGTTAAAGCAGCTGCTAACCCAGGTGCTCAACAGTTTGCCTCCTCTCTTCTTCTGGTCCTTGGCTTCCAGGCCTTCAAAGGAACACGGTTCTTCTAAGGACACTAAAAGAAAGCAGATGCTGATGCTCCTTGGAAATGCTATTTAGATGACTCAAAGATAGAACCTTTGTTTACAATAAATAAATAACTACTGAAAGTCATCACAGAACATGCTAGTCTTTGAGGCTGGGGACATGACTTAGTTTTTTTTTAGAGTATATGAGGCACAAGTGTGAGGACCTGAGTTAGTGCCAGTACTAACTCACAAGCTGACCCACAGTGCCTGTGCCTCTAAAATCCAGTGCTGGGGTAAAGGAGCTGAGACAGTTAGCCAAACCATACGGAATGTTGAGCTCCAGGTTTAGTAAGAGACTCAGTCTCAAAGCATAATATAGAGGGGCTAGAGAGGTAGGTCAGTGGTTATGAGCATTTGTTGCCCTTGAAGCAGAAGACCCGGGTTAAGCTCTAAGCGCCCACAAGGCAGCTTGCAACCATCTGTAATTCCAGTTCTGGTGATCCAATAAACACTTCTGAACTCTGCAGGCACCAAGCATGCACATGATACACATGCATACATGCAGGCAAAACACTCCATATGCATAAAATGAAATAAAGAATAAAGTGGATGGCTATGGGAGAAGACACCCAGTATAGACCTCTAACCACACATCCATACCTACACGCATGTTCAAACCCTACATAGAGACATGTGCACGCAAGTAAGATAAGATATAATGAAGTAAATTCTAAAAATAATTTATAAAAAAAAGGGAAGAAATGAATCCAATGGTTGGATGATGTGTGCTTCTGTCCATTTATATTTTCCACTTTAATTCACCTATTTACCTTCCCAGGTCTGACTCACCTGCTTAGGTTATATATCATGTTACTATGATTGTGGTGGAAAACAGTAAACTCAATAGGCTCAGGTTTAAATGTACATATTATCTAAAAGAAGAAACAGTATCCTTAACCAGTATGGATTCATTATCAAAGATGGACCTTTACTAAATTAATATTTATTTCAGATAGAAAACAAGACTATAAATGATTATTATTTCTGCTACTGTCAAATTCTGACTGTTAATACATAGAACTACTCCATGGCATTCAGTTTTGGCTGACTCACTCAGTGACATGGTCTCCATAGCCTAATGAATTTTATTAATGTACATAGAAAATGTTTTACTACTAAATGAAGCTCAAAAGACGCTCGGCCAGTTTCTCCTCTTTTTCTAACCTTTACCTCTGATTATTCTTAAAAAGAATGTGAGCATCTTTTGACCTGAAGAGAAAGGACAGGGGAGTTAAATAAATCATAATCTAGACTCCTAAGATAAGACACAGCCCACTGAAGCCACTGGCAGCCTCTCATCTACAAGCTTCATAAAGTAAAATCATAAAAATGATGTATAGCCTAGACACTTAGCTTTTTCATTACTTAAAGCCAACTAGAACACCTAAAAGACAAATATTTTGCTCTTTTAAGAAAGAAAAAAGTGTGATATAATAACTTTCTGCTGATAATAAACTATTCTTTTATTTAAAGACATACTTTTATTTTGTACTGTGTACATAAGATTCACTTGATTTCCATTTTCTGGTGACCCTAAACAACTCTACAACACTGGAATTGATTCTGGAATTGATACCTGTTTTTCTAGTTATAGGTAAGTATCTAAGGCATTACTGGAAAGGGCCATATGTGTGTGTTTGGGTGTGCATGTGTTTGTGTGTATATGTTTGTGTGTCTGCATGGGTGTATGTGTGTGTGCTCTGTGTGCTCATGTATGCATGAGAGCGTGTTTATGTATGCATATGTGTGTTTTTGTGTGCACTCATGCATGCACAAATGCATGCATGCATATGTGTGGGTGTGTTTTTGTCGGTTTGTGTGCTGGCTTAAGAGGAGGCCAAGCAGAGGTTGTCAGATCCTCTGGAGCTCCAGTTGTGACTTGCTTGATGTGAGACTGGAAACAAATTCTGATGCTCTGCGAAAGCAGCAAATGGTCTTAAAGACTAAGCCATTTCTCTAGCTATTTCTATAATGTATATACTCTACAATATAATACTCTAAAATAACTAGCTATTAGTTATTTTAGTATATATTAACATTTAAGTGGAAATTTAGAGTTATATAGGAATTATACTTAAGCAGATCAGAAAATTTCCACAACAGTAGCCACTTAAAATATTACTCTCTTTAGTTTCTAGATAAAACGTAAATATTTTGTACTATTACATATACAAATAGTACACATTCATACAGCATGCAAAAGTACCATGAAATATAATCATTATTAAGACTGTATTTAAAGCCAAATTTTAATATCCTGTAGGAAAGATATAAAGAAACACTTTTAAAAGCAAGTGTATTTTCTTTCTCAACAATGGATACTATAAAAGTTTCCTGGAATCCAGTGCAACTTTTTAAAATGTAACATCTTTCAATGGAGTTTAAGCTTTGTTGAAAGTAAAAGTGTGTGCACTATTCATTCTCTGACATAAGTTTAACTTGAGTTCCCTTTTCTGGTGACCTCAAACAACTCTGCAGTACTCAAATTGATACTGATGGCCATGCAAACCAGGATGAATGCTGCTGAGTCTCCCAAGTGGCAACCACAACCCAGATGCACAAGGACCAGGGTAGTTTCATGCATCCAATGGAATACATTTTCCCAAGTCCGGAAGAGACTGTCATGCAGAAGGAAGACTGAGCCTCTACTATCAAGGGGGAGAGGATCATTAGGACCAGAAGCAGGAAATAAACACCACCTTATACAAAGAAGCAATTTCAGAGATGGGGCAATGCTGTTTAGAAATGAAATAGGATAAATGACATGTCTTCAACAATAACAAAGATGTAGCCTTGTAGAGCTGTAAGGAAAAAAAATGCTCAAGATAGAACAGACAGCATGGGAAAAGTCCCTAAGACTGGCACGAGCCCATCATTCTATCACCAGAGAGGAGGTCAATGGACCATTAATCTATTGCTGTGATGTTGTTGTGGGACAGGTTGTCCCCTAACTCAAGTTGAGCCCTAACTGGGAGTTCCATTTCTTATATGTGTTACAGATCTGTAGATCTACTGGGACTAACTGAATTCAGGAATATTGATGGAATGCTTTTGGTACCAGAATTCAGCTTTGGTTTAGAGTTCCCTTATAAGACCTTCTACAGTCCAGGCTAAGAGGCCAACCCTAGGTCTTGTATTATTCATGATGCCCAGATGACTGATAGAAATCACAGAAAACACTACAAACACATCTGACACCTCCACAATCATCAGGAACAAAGGACTTTGGCCTTACATGGTGACATGCCAAAAAAGAATGGATAAATTAAGAAAAGTGAATTACTGTACCTATCTTATGAGAAGATAGATGCATCATAGGTTAGTGCAAAGGGGTCAGAGGCCAGATTACATAAAGTGTCTGAGCACAACCACTTTGTATTATTCTTATAGTAAAATGTAGGGGAAATTTTAAGTAGAGATATGATTAGACCTTATTGGTACTTAAATTATTTTACACTATATCACTGCATCTAAAATCTGCAGGCTCTTGGCAGAGCAAATATAGAGTAATAATAGCTCTCTGTACTGAAATAGATGAGTCAAAGTTGACTTTTGTCAGTACAACATGAGGAGTTCAATGAAGGAAAACACTTAGACTCAGTGTGTACTTTGGGGAAAAACACCTGACAATGACTTATGAGGGACAGACAGTGAGAAGGATTTTGCCTGATCAAAAATAGAGAGGGTAGTGAGGAGGGGGAAGGAGAGACATTTGGGGATATCTATCTGGAAGGGGATCCTGGCACACAGAAATCTATATTACACACATTAAACTTGAGGCAGCCATTAGACACATGTCATCATTTGTGTTCATGAGTCTTCATGGAATAAAACATCACTGGACATATTGACCTGGAACTTTTTAGCCTACAAGGTGTATTCATGATATAGACCTAGATGGGGGAAATTAGGAAGAAAATATAAATATTATAGAAGAGTGAGGATAGAATTTAACATACACCCACATTTCATCCCACAGAGCAGAAATAACTGGCAAAGGAAACAGAGAAATAAATAATAATGTAGACTGAAAATACATGAGAAAAGGCTATGGGGAAAGCTAAAATAAAAATACTTCCAGAAGGAGGAAATGGCTGAGTGTGTCAAATGTTGCTGACTATTCAGTAGACTCCACATTTGGCAGGAGGTGGTCACTGTCAGCTGTCTGGGAAACTATAATAAGTCACTTAGGCAGAGTAGCATGGAAGAGTCAAAAGGGGGAGGGGGCAGCGATTCTGTTTTCATCCTACTAGGTAAAGCTTATATGTTGATAGGGATTTAAAAACAATAACAACAACAAAACAGAAAGAGTTATAGTAACAACAAAATTACTGAGTTGAGAAAAGAAAGAAGGAAATGGCTTGGATCAGAATCAGAATCAGGAGGAGGCTCTCCATCCAGAGATGCAGATGTAAACAGTTGAAGAGAGGACTGCTGGCACTTCCCTAATTACCTCCCCAAATGGGCAACTACCAGGATGCTCAAAAAGCACAAGGATGGGAAGGAATACTGATCACCTCTGCCTGGCTCTGCCACTGTTCTACCCAACCAGAGTGGCTGTCACTGCTGGCCCAGCAAAAAGGGCTGCTGAAAAGAATCCCAGCGGGAGTTGTCTTCCATGGCTAGGCTGTTCCAGAGCAGCTCTGCAAAGTCCCATAGAATCCCTGGCCAACTTCTTAGCCGGGGGAGAGCAAATCATAGCAATGGCAGTATATCAGGAACCTCCTTGGCTGCTTAGCAATCTTCAGCTTCAGTGGTGCCTTACCACCCAGGTCTGAATTCATTTCCATTCTTGCTGGCTTTCTCAGTAGCCAATAGATGTAGATAAACATCTGCTTGTTGCATTAGAATCATAGTTTGCCTTTTCAAAGCTGCCATGACCATGACACTTGCCTCAGTCCCACTTCCCCATCTGAGGGAGACACAGGTTACTGGTGCATTCACAAGCACCTTGCATGGGAATTTCAGTAATTTCAGTACGGGCAAACTGGTGCTCATTTTGTCTTTTTGCCATCTTCTGGGGAAATCCAAATCTAGAGAAGGTTTGCAAAGGTTCTAAACCTTTGGTTTAATTAGAGACATACATCAGTGTTTCTCTACCTCGAAGCCACTGGTACTCACAGTTAGAATATGCTTTGTTGAGAGAGGTTTTATACACCCTGAGAATGTTTTAGAGCATTTCTGGCTTTCCCTACTAGCTACTAACTGTACCACTCTCCAGTTAATGTCGCCAAACCTTTCAGAATATTTCTTGTGGAATTACTACCTGCACACCTGACAGGCATAGTTGAGATCCCATTATACATCATCTCTCATTCATAGAGGTCGCCATAGGATTAAATCAAAGTGATCTAGTTGACTCTACCCTCTTCCCTATCCTGCTTTTGTTCCCTATCCCTTGCAAGTATTCCTGAGAGCCTTCCCCCAAACTAGTTATACAGAAATGTCCCTCTTGTTTCCCCATCTCAAAATTCAGCCCTGAAAGTGACCCTATAAAATTGGTCAGGTTGGATTATCAATCCATTGGCAGGCTGAATCCTTCCATTGGTTGATGGTGACATATACTAACAGTGAAACAGACAAAACATTTATTTCAATGGCATAGCTTGGGATACTGTTGAAGAAAATTATCTGGTTTGTGCAAGATCTCCATTGTTTGATAGGTTGAAAGAAGATTGAATACAAGGTCTATGAAATCATTGGTAGTAGAGATAATGGATCAACGGAGAAGGACCATGGAAAGCTAAGAGTGGGTAATCACTAGATATTGCCTTCTTGGGATGGGATGGGAGGACAGAAAGAGCAGTAGAACAGCCTATATCCAGTTGTGTATATGAAGGCCTGATCCTCTTGCCCTAGTTTAGGATCTCCCTGGAGAACTATTCCAGCCACACAGCTTAGGACCCTTGCTCAGAGTCCTAGTGGAGATAAATCATGTTCAACTTGTCACCAATCCTGTGTTTCAGACTGCCATATATTAAGGCTGTACACACTGTAACTTGTTACTAAGTTGTTACCAAGATAGTGCTCCACAAGTCATTGGTGAACAAATATCCAACTTTAATTTCCAAAACAGAAGTGTATTCTGTCTTAGCGCTCTTAAAAATATTTTGGCCAAATATTTTCTTCTACTTCTTGCTCTAATTTTTTTCATAAAAACATTCCTCAAGTGTGTGTTTCTATTAATCATATGTCTTTTCCTAATCCTCCTAATTCTTATTTTTTTTTGCTATTGTCATTGTTTAAGCCAATCTACTGAAGTAGATACTTTCAAGATTATCAACACTATCCATTTTGTAAAATCTTCTAGAGAATTCCTTCAGTACCAGTAGGTCCTCTAGACCATCAGATGAAAATTCTCCTGCCCTTTCTGGAGAATAGTTATTTGTAGACCCTAGATATTATTCCCGCAAGTATATGGAAGAGTTTAAGGGCTTAGTTCATTGCGTGTATACTCTTTCCTAACTTCATTTGTAAGTAACCCCTGATTTCAACACATTTCAAGTGCCTGACAAATACAGAATGGATGCTCACAGTTATCCATTGGACTGAGCCCAGGATCCTCAATGGAGGAGCTAGAAAAAGGATCCAAGGAGCTGAAGGGATCTGCAGCCCCATAGGAGGAGCAACAATATGAACCAACCAGTACCTCCAGAGCTCCCATGGACTAAACCACCAACCAAAGAGTACACAAGGAGAGACTCAAGGCTTCAGCCACATATGTAGCAGAGGATGGCCTTGTGGGACATCAGTAAGAAGAGAGGCCCTTGGTCTTGTGAAAGCTCGAGGCCCCAATATAGAGGAATGTTAGGATAGGGAGGTGGGAGTGGGTAGGTTACTAAGCAGGGGGAGGGGGGATGGGATAGGGGGGTTTTCAGAGGGAAATGAGGAACTTGGATAAAATTTGAAATGTAAATAAAGAAAATATCTAATAATAAAAAAGACTGACCTTAAAAAATAATACTTTAAATTCCGTAGCCTCTAGATCTATAGACTTATTGATGTATCTTCTCCATTTCAGCTGCTTATGTGCATCAACATCCTCCAGACTCATCTCTTAAGCCCACTATAAACAACCTGAAGATCACATTTTCAGGGACAACATCCTGTCCTTCTGGTTCATTTCTATTATGACTCTATTAGATTCTCCCTGCTTCACAATGATTATCCTCGGAGGACGTGTAATTAAGTTATCTTAATCAACTTCTCATTGTCCCAAACTAGACTCATATGCTTAGTTTCTTTCATCAAAGTTTTAGTTCCCACAGATGCAGCAACCGAAAGACCAAATATTGGTCAGAGCTTTGAGAATCCTGTGGAAGAGGGGGGAGGAAGGATTGAAGAACCAGAGGGGTCAAGGGCACCACAAGACAACTTCCAGAATCGGCTAACCTAGCCCATCAGGGCTCAGAGAGACTGAACCACCAACCAGAAAGCATGTACAGGAAGAAGCTAAGTCCTCTGCACATAAGTGTCAGTTGTGCAGCTGGGTCTTCATGTTGGACTCCTAACAGCAGGAGCAGGGGCTGTCTCTGACTCTGTTGCCTGCCTTTGGGTCCCTTTCCCTTAACTGGGCTGCCTTGTCTAGCCTCAGTAGGAGAAGATGCACCTAGAATCACTCCAACTTGACATACAAGGGAGATTGATATCCATGGGAGGCCTCTCCTTTTCTGAAGAGACAAGGAGGAGCAGGATTGGAAGGAGAAGAGGAATGGGGAAGCTGTAATTTGGATGTAAATTAATTAATTAGTTAATAATAAAAAGAAACCTTCAGCTCCCATCCATCACTGAAATATTTTTACGCCATTGTACTGAATCAATCGGTCAAACCAGAAATACCAGCTCTATTTGCACATTAAATTTCAATGGCTTCAGGTGAATGGGATAAGGGAAAGTGTGCCTACTGAATCAATAAAGGTCGTTAATGACACCTAGTCACCTGCTCTGTCTCTCCAGTCTATTATTTCTCTTTGTTCTCCTCAGACTGGAAAAGCTCTATCCTCCAGAATAACTGACAACTTAACTCATTGATTTTACTGAGTCAACAGAAACAATAAAAGACCCTTCTGGGCTTACACCATCACTCTGCCCTGTGTATCTGGACCTCTTATTCTTTCTTGAGCTACCTGAGGTCATCCCTTGTAATTATGCACAAGGTTAAAGTTACCATCCTTTCTGATTATGAGCCCCTACTTCTCCATTAGAAATATGCCATGAGTTCCTGTCTGTTTCCTGCCTGGTTACTGTCTTATTATATCCTAGCTAATGTTCAACTGCTGGTATCTGTACCCAAGATTTTTGTCCCTAAAACAAGCCAGCCAGCTATTTTTCTCTCACTTTATTGGGGAAGAAGAGGTGGATCCTGCCATTCTCCCACATCCAGCAGCCCTCAAACAAAGGCAGATGGTAATTGATGTCTCAATCCCCATCCCCATATTGTTGCGTGGGGTGATTGTAAGGTGTGCTTTCTAAAGCTGGCCATAGGCATCCAGAATAGTGCCTGATGTCAAAAATACATTCCTTCTCTCTTTGACTCCAATCTTCATTGGTATTTCATACACCTACGAATGAAGTACTTGAAATTCAAATCCTTGTTTTGAGACTTTCTACAGAACCACACACTGAGACATTAATTTCCCTCCCTTACTTTCGTACCCTGATGATTTTCTGAAAATTACTCATATTTTTTCTCTATGCTATGACTTCCTAGTTCTTTTGTTAAGCTACATGCATGGCTACTTTACATTTTTTTCTCCTTATACTTTCTTTTGACCTATCTCAGGTGTTCCATGCACTATGTTACAAAGTAGCTCTTGTCATCATCCTCCATGCTTTTGATGTCTGGGCTCAGTTCTCCACTCACCCACTCTGCTAGCTACATTCAGCTCAGTGAATCTATTCTGTGATGGTTTGAACAGGAATGGCCCTGGTAGACTCATGAGTTTGAATGCTTAGCCTGTAGGGATTGCCACTGTGTTTCCCACCATGACAAAAACATCTGAAACTGTAAGTTAGCCCTCAATACATGTTCTCCTTTATAAAAGTTGTCCTGGTTATGGTGTCTCAGCAATGGAAACCCTAACCAAGGTATACTTCCTCCTGAGATTTCATTTTCCAGTTCAGAGTGCCACATTTTCCTTTCTCACTCCCCCATGAGCACATTCTGTACTTCTTTGTGTATTTCACTTATTTCTCTGCTTCTCAGATCTGTAGTAATGAGTCT
>JADRCD010231996.1:15917-30109 GCA_019843815.1 Montemys delectorum | reverse complement strand
CTTCTGCCCCTGAGATTCTCTCTTCTATCTCTTGTGTTCTGTTGGTGATGCTTGCATCTATGACTCCTGATTTCTTTCCTAGGTTTTGTATCTCTAGGGTTGTCTCTCTTTTTGATTTCTTTATTGTTTCTATTTCCATTTTTAGATTCTGGATGGTTTTGTTCATTTCCTTCACCTGTTTGATTATATCTTCCTGTAGTTCTTTAAGGGATGTTTGTGTTTCCTCTTGAAGGGCTTCTAGCTCTTTACCTGTGTTCTCCTGTATTTCTTTGAGGGTGCTATTTATGTCTTTCTTAAGGTTCTGTATCAACATCATGATAAGTGATTTTATATCTGAATCTTGCTTTTCTGATGTGATGGTGTGTCCAGGACTTGCTATGGTGAGAGAATTAAGTTCTGATGATGCCAAGTAACCATGGTTTGTGTTATTTATTTTCTTATGCTTGCCTTCCCCCTCCCCCGCTATCTGGTTATCTCTAGTGCTGCCTGCCCTTGCTAAATCTGACTGGAGCCTGTCCTTCCTGTGATCCTGGTTGTGTCAGAACTCCTCAGAGTCAAGCTTCTCTGTGATCCTGTGATTCTGAGATCCTGTGACCCTGGTCTTGTTAGAGCACCTGGGAGTGCAGCAGCTTCCTCTGTGTGTTGTGGGACTGGCTGTGGAACTTGTGCCCAAGGTCTGCTCAGGGCACCAGCCCAGAGAGACTGGAAGGACCCAAGCTACTCTGCTGGCAGAGTTCCTGTGTTCCTAGTCCTGATGTTCCCAGTTACTCCTGGTGTTGGGACAGATGTTGGGTCCTCCTCACCTCTGATCCTGAGAATGTCAGAGCACCTGGGAGTGGAGCTTCCTCTGGGTGTTGTAGGACTGGCTGCAGAGCTTGCGCCCAAGGTCCGCTCAGGACACCAACCCAGAGAGGGAGCCACCCGTTTTTATAAAAATCTCATTTGAGGAGTCATCAGCCCCCGAATGCAACAAAAATAATAAAAATCATTAAATACATGTGAAAGGGTTCTGGGATGGCAGCTTTGGGTAAATGGATGGTTTGCAAGTGATAGTCATTTAAATGGCACAAAGAGTGTATCTGTAATGAAGAGGAGCTTTCAAAGAATCATGTAAACTTCTTGCTCCCCATTTCTAAAATAATTGATGTTAACACTGAGTGGGTCTTGGGGCGACTCGCTCTCCTTTGAAAGGGAGTAGGGTGTTTGACTCCCCTGCCTGACAGACTTGTCTCCTGAATTTTCTAGCTGCTGAGGGGCAGAGAGCTGCATGGGATAGATTGTATCCAGTGTTGCTTGTGTTGTGGGGTTGGGGAGGTGGGAAGGATAGAGGGATGGGGGAGTGGGGGGGGTGAGGGAGGGGGTGGGGAATTTCTGGTAGATATCAGAACATCCACGCTTATATTTCTCCTGATTATATTTTAAATTTTGAATTTTATCTTTTATTGTGTGTATGGTACATGTGTGTTTGTATGTGCACACCTACATTCCACGCATATATGTGAGGAGAGAGGATTATTTTGTGATTTTCTTTTCTACTTTTACATGGTTTGGACGATCAAACTCACATTGTTGGGCTTGTGCCAGGACCACGTTTGCTTGCCTAACCCCATCTTGCCTGCCCCTCATATTAACAACTGTAACTCCATAATAGAATACAGAAGAATTTTAGAAGGGGAGTCTCCTCTCCCAACAGTGTTTGGTAGATTTTAACAATGGAGCTGTTGGTTCCACGTTACACTTAACAGGACCGAAGCAAGGCTGTCAACTTTATACAATGCAGAATGACTTGGGAAGGATTAACCAGATGGGCCAGCATAGGAATCCGTCTCTGTAGCCTTAATTGATGGAGATAACCAAGCTGGAAAGTGGGCACCTTGGTGCTGGGACCTGGACTGTGGAAGAGTCTGGAGAATCCTCAGCATGAGTCCATTCATCTTCGGCTGCTCTTAACTGGGTGTAATGTGTCTCAGGCTCCCACCTCTGTGACTTTCCTCCAGGGATGGACTGTGCCCTGGAACTGTGAACTAGAATAAACCCTTCCTCCTCAAAGCTGCTCTCCTTGGGGGCATTTTATCCTAGCAACAGAAGTGAAAGCGAAACCCAGCTCTAACCAGCTTGTTCTTGTTGCCAGGCTCCTTAGACACTGGGGTTCTAACTATTAAAGTGACCACAGCAAAAATATGTTTGCCTTTGCTGTTGTCATTTCTTGTCTGGCCTCTTGTCTCTTAACTCTTCGTTCCTTGTAGAGTCACTGTACAGAGAGATGCTGTTCCTTAGCTGATCACACCAGTAGCTGCTCTCTGTACTTGTGGACATTAAGGGAGGAGCTGTGACAGTGTCCACAGTCCTTGTCCCCAAGGATTTTGCCATCTAGTAGACACTACAGAAAGAAACTAATAAATGATTCCATATGCGTGGGAATAAGTGTCCTGACAGAGCAGAATGTGGCTCCAGGGATCAGCCTCGGGTGGGTGCTTAGGGCAGGAAATGTTCCCTGACTTGAGAATGAGATTCTCAAGGGATAGGGCAGCATTGCTGAGCACTGGCACCCAGCCTAGCTTGTTCTGGATAGATGGTGGGGGCAGGAATCCACATTTCTCTTCTCACACTGGATACACATCTCTCATCAGTACTGTGAGCTCATTGTATCATTGTCTCTAAGAAACCAGCAGAACTTCTGGACACCATCAGCATAACTCTGTTACCTATCCTGTCTTTGCTTCTATAGGTCTCTTGCCTGTGAGGCATCACTCAAGCCGGGGCTCCTGGAGTCTGCCCTTCTGTCTGCTTGTGAGGATTCTAACTCTGCTTTTCTCTGCATTACAACCTTCCTTCATTTGTCCACATTCTACACTAACCTACCCTCACGTCTTCCGTTTCACAAGAAAGAACTCTCCAGTATCACCCATCTCTGGCTACTAAACATTTGCTCCTGTTACTGAGGGAATAAAAGCTCCCAGTTATTTTTTCCAATGTCTTCCCTGTGCTTTTCTCTTGACATCTCCCATGCAGGCTGCAAAGGGCTCGTCATCAGAGGCACAGATAAAGTTCCTATCAGAGCCCCAGTCCTCCTGTTACTTGTCCCTGTGGTAGCGTTTGACTGACTCTTGCTCTGTGACCTTTTCCCCTCATCAATTTTCTTGGTTTCCCTTCTGTCCACTAACTATAGTTTTTGAACCTTAAAAAAGTCATTTTGTTGTAGTAAAGTAACACAGTATCTCACCTCTACCAGCTACTTTCCCCACTACTGTGACAAATACCTGCAAAGAACTAGGCTCAAGGAAGAAGGAATCCTTTATTTTTAGTTTGGTAGTTCTGAGATGGTGTCTCATGTAGCTCAGGCTGGCTCAAGCTTGCTCTGCTGCTGAGGGCTACCTTCCGCTCTCTACCCCCTAAGTATTGGAATTAAGATGTGCACCACTACATCGACTTATATGCAGCGCTGGGGATCAAACCCAGGGTTTTGTTCATGCCAAGCAACCACTCTATTAACTGAACCATACCCCCAGATTCACTGAGCCACACCCCCACGTGATTCACGTGAGGAATGGTTTATTTGGCTCATGTTTTCAGAAGTTCCAGTCCATGCTGTTCTGTCTCCATTTATACTAGGCGTGGAGAGACAGAGTGTTCCAGTAGAGCACCACAGTAGAGCACAGCAGTTTACTTCATAGTGATGGAAACACAGAAAGACAGAGCGTCAGAGAAACGTTGCATGCCCTCACTGCCCCTGCATCTCCCACCGCACCCCTGCCACTGTCATGGGTCACAGCCTGGTGACCACTTCTTCCAGCTAGATCCTGGCTCTTAAAATTCCCACCACCTTTCAAAATAGTTCTGCCAGTGTGTTACAGATGCTAAACACATGAGCCTGTGGGGGATATGCAGTCAAATTGTAACATCCTCCTCACAAATATTGTATGATCCAGTGTTCTTAATTGTAAGTGTGCTCTTTAGTTTTTGTCAAGTTGTCAATCCATCAGATTGATCTGGAGTCATCTCTGTGGAGCATTTTCTTGGTTAAGATTGATGTGGGAGGGCCCAGCTCACTGTGGGCGGTGCCATCCCTGGGCTGGTGGTCCCTGATTCTGTAAGAAGGCAGACCGAGCAAGCCTAGGGCGCAAACAAGCAGGCAGCATTCCTCCATGGTTTCTGCTTCACTTCCTGCATCAAGATTCCTGCCTTGAGTCTCTACCTCGATTTCCTCCAGTGATGGAGTATGGAGGATAAGAGTTAAGTGAGGTAAATCCTTACCTCCCCAAGCTGCTTTTGGTCAGTGTTTATCACAGCAACAGAGAGGCAAGTTTTATTGTCTGGTATGGCAACTGTCTAGAGTTTATTTGTTTTGCTTAACTCATAATTAATGTCTGTTGATTACCAAATCCCACCTTGCCTCTGGCAGCCATCATTCCACTCTTGGATTGCCTGAACTTGATTCTTTTGATATCATACATAAGTAGAGTCACACCATCTTTTCCCCTTTTTCCCTCTTGTTGCTGCCTAATGAAGATTCTCCCTCTACAGTTCTGGGTTACCCACTGTTGGTACCACAGTTTCACTATCTCGTCATTGGCTGACAACATTCTCCCTCTACAGTCCAGGTTGCCCGCTGTTGGTACCACAGTTTCACTATCTCGTCATTGGCTGACAACATTTGGATAGTTTTACCTGCTGACTATTGTCAAGAAATGTGGTGGGGTGGCTGTGTCTCCATGATGTTGAAATGAGATCGCTGTATCTTGTGGCAACTTAAATTTTGAATTTATTGTTTGAGAATATCATGCATGTACATGATGTATTTTAAAAATCAAACCCGCTCCACTCCCTCCCCTCCAACTGTTCTTACACTCCTCGCTGCTTCTTTTCTTGGCTCATGGACACTCCCTCCTCCTTTTTTTTTTGAGCTTTCTGAGTCCACGTAACATTGGTAGTGTGTACATGGGTGTGGTGCCATTCCCAGAGCACGGGTGGTTCACCAGAGGCTCCATCCTTCCCTTCACCCCTCTCACCCAGAACTTGCCAACTGCTCCTTAGCTAGGAATTCTGTAAACTCCTCTCTGTCTACGCACCACACCTATGACTCACCGATACCTCCTCCTTGGCTAGGTATTGTGGCTTGATAAGCCCCTCCCCATCTGTGAGCAAGCTGTCCCCCACCCCAACCCCTGGCTAGGAGTGCAGAACCCAGCCTTTCTGTCCTATCTGGAAAGCAGTGCTTCACACAGTGGCCCTCCACTTCCTCTGGCTTTTATAATCCTTCCATTCCCTCATCCTGGACAGTCTCTGAATCTTATGGTGTAGGGCGTATGACATAGGTGTCCCACTTAGCGCTGAGCACCTCCCCCCGCAGTATCTTTGTCTCTACATGCTGACCAGTCTCAACTCTCTGTTAACCCTTTGAAGCACCTCAGTGTTACTCCTCATGGAGGCAGCTCCATTTCAGTCCACCAACACTCTGTCAAAAGGTTCTAGTTACCCACATTTCTACCAACACCTCGTTGGTTGTTGTCGCTTGGTTTCACAGCCATCAGGATGACTGTGAGGTGCTTGCTACTCATGTTTCCCTGGTAGCTGGTGCTGCTGAATATCTTTACCTATAACTAGTGGTCATTTGTATTTCTTTTTTTTTATTAGCTATTTTCTTTATTTATATCTCAAATGTTATCCCCTTTCCTGGTTTCCCCTCCAAAAATCCCCTATCCCCTCACTGCTCCCCCTGCTCACCAACCCACCCACTCCTGCTTCCTGGCCCTGGCATTCTGCTACACTGGGGTAATCAAGCCTTTGCAGGACTAAGGGCCTCTCCTCCCACTGATGACCTACAAGGTCATCCTCTGTTACATATGTAGCTGGAGCCATGAGTACCACCATTTGTACTCTTTGGTTGGTGGTTTAATCCCTGGGAGCTCTGGGGGGCATCTGGTTGGTTCATATTGTTGTTCCTCTATGGGGCTGCAAACCCCTTCAGCTCCTTGGGTCCTTTCTCTAGCTCCTTCATTGAGGACCCTGTGCTCAGTCCAATGGTTGGCTGCAAGCATCCCCCTCTGTATTTGTCAGGCACTGACAGAGCCTCTCAGGAGACAGCTATATCAGGCTCCTGTTAGCAAGCATTTGTTGGCATCCACAATAGTGTCTGGGTTTGTTGACTGTATGTGGGATGGATCCCCAGGTGGAGTATTTCTTCTTTTTAAAAAAACCATCTATTTGGGGCTGGAGAGATGGCTTGGTGCTTAAGAGCACTTGCTCTCTTCCTAAGGACCTGGGTCAGTTCTCAGCACTCACAGGACAGCTCACAACTGCCTGTAAACCCAGCTCTAGGGGAACCTGACACCCTTTTTTGGCTTCCACAGGTACCTGCACATACAAGTAAATACCCATATATAAGCCCAACACATACACATAATTTAAATAAATAGAATTAATCATGAAAACAATGTCTATTTGTCTTTGCTTCTCTGTTGTTGAGTGGTAGTTGTTTATATATGCACATATACATATGCATACACATACACATGCACACATATATATGCACATGCAAATGTACATATATATACATGTACATATATACACATGCACAAAAATGTATACAGCAATATGTACATGTACACATATGTACATGTACACATATGCACATGCATATACACATGTGCATACATGTACACACATATACATGTATGTATACACATACATATATGTACACACATGTATGTATACATATACAAATGCACACATATGCATGTACCGATACATACATG
Source organism: Montemys delectorum (assembly GCA_019843815.1). Taxonomy (NCBI): domain Eukaryota; kingdom Metazoa; phylum Chordata; class Mammalia; order Rodentia; family Muridae; genus Montemys; species Montemys delectorum. The sequence goes on along the minus strand of JADRCD010231996.1, from coordinate 23,354 downwards.
TGTGCATGTACATACCTATACCTATACACGCACATATACATATACATGTACATACACACACATATGTATACACACACATGTATATATTGGGTTTTTACCCTTTACAGACACAAAACACACACATGTTCTCTCCCTCAAGAGGCCGACTTTTCATGTGCTCACCATCTCCTTTCCAGGCTGTGCTTTTCTGTTGGACATAATCTCATTTTCTATTTTTGTTCTTATTTATGCTTTTGTTGTCATGCTCAAGAGATCACTGCCAAGGCCGATGTCACCAAGCTTTCCCCTCATTTCTTCTACCTGTTGCCTCAGTTCCTAGGCCTTCGGTTCCACTCTCAGTTGACTTGGTTTGCAGAGTGAAATGAAGGTATGATTTCACTATTCACATGTGAATATATAGCTTTCCCACCATCATGTTTTTATAAGGCTCACCTTTTCCCAGGATTCTCTTGGTACAGTTGACTCTGTGTGTGCTTCTGTTTCCATGGCTTTCTAATATATTTTGAAATCAGGAACTATCTGCCCTTAGCTTTGTTTTATTCTCAAGACTTATTTGGCCATTTGAGCTTCTTTATGGCTCTATAGGAATTCTGTAATTGTTTTTTTTTAATACTCCTATAAAAATAGACCATTACATTTTTTCTATGGAATCCATTAGATTGGAAGATCAGTTTGAATAGTGTAGAATTTTGACATTGTTCTTTGGATATCTACCAATGTAAAATGTCTTTTTGATACCTTTTGTCTTTTTCTTCATTTCTTATATGAATTACTTACAAAAATTAATCGTCCTGAAATTAATTTTATACTATCATACAAAGGAATGGGTTTCATCACAATGTCTTTACACATACCATTATAAAACATATATAAATAAACTTAACTATGGGGAAGCAACTGCACATGAAAATAAATGTATCATAATGAACAAAGTATCCTACATGATGTTAGTTTTCGGTGCTCAAGTCCTCAACTCTTTAGTCTGCTTTTTATTATGTTGTTTATTTTGTTCTCCTGATGTTTATTGTTGGTGGATGAAAATATGACATATAATCAGTTTTCATGTTGACTTTTCCAGTTGTAATTTTAGAGTATTTAAGGTTCTTTCTACATAATATTCTATTATCCATTAGCATAGATAATGCAACTTCTTCGTTCCTCATTATGTTGCTGCTGTTTGTTTCTTTTCTTGCCTAATTGCTATGGCTAGGATTTCTAGTTACATGGAAAAGAAGCAACCAGGGTAGGCACTCTTGTGTAGGTCTAGATCTTAGAGGAAAACAAGTTTTCTAAGTTTGAATATAAGCAGTTCTAAGTGTTTGCTAATTTGTTGTGAACTTTTATTGTGAACGGACTTTCTATTTCATCAAATCTTTTCTCTAAATCTGTGAGGTGCCCCCGTGAGATGCGCATGTTCCTGTTATGTTAGCATGTGTATCCCATTAACTGGTTTGCAATAGAGTCTTATATTCCAGGCATAACTCTCACTGGGTCATGGGGTTATGAGCATCTCTTTGTGCCATTGAATTTGGTTTGCTGGTATCACGCAGGGAATTCTGCATCCACATTTGTTAAGGTACTGGTCTGTAAAGATCTTTTCTGTATTCACTGGCTTTGGTGTTAGATGATGCTTGTCCCATTAGACAAATTAGGGAATGTGTCCTCCTCCTCTATGTTTCTCAAGAGTGTGAGAGGAACTGGGTGCCATCTCCTGGATCTGTGGTAGACTTCATGAGGGAAGCCATTGGGTCCTGGGTTATCTTTGGCAATTTTTATGTGTTGATTCAATGTTCATGCTTATTATAAGTCTGTTCAAACTTTGTTTCTCTGTGGTTTTTTTCCGTCTCTAGGAGTTCACACACTGCTGTCCCCAGCCTGTGAACACTTAGCTGTTCACAATCGTTCTGAGCTCCTTTTCATGTCTGCATCTCTCTTCTCTCTCTCCAGACACAGTTTCACTTATCTTGCTCTTTTTCATCTAGCTAAGGCTTTATTAATTTTGTCTTTTAGGTCAACCAAATGTTTGGGTTTATTTATTTATTTTTCTTTTTTTATAATCACTCCTCCTTTAAATTTCTGTTCTCCCTTTTGTTTCTTGCTCCCATCTGCTAATTCTGCGCTTACTTTTGTAGATCACAGAGTGTAAACGAGGTTATTTGGGATTGTCTCCCCCCTTTAATGTGTTTTTGAGTTCAGACTCCCCTGTTATCATTCCCTCTGATTCCTCCCACAGGTTTGGAATGTTGTAATTCCATTTCTATTTGTCTCCAGACACATTGTACATCCTCCCCTGGCTTCCTGTTTGAGCCAGCGTTCAGAAGTGTATTGTTGAGTTTCCCTATCATTCTACGTACATATTTTTCTGTTACTTACTTAATTTTCTTTCCACTAGAATCAAAAAATTACTAGGAATCAATTTGATTTTCTAAAAATTAAATCTAAGACTTATTTGAGGCTTAAGAACAATCTTTCATGCTGTTGAATGAATGGCAAGTTCTTTGTATGTCTTTTTGGTTAACTGAATCTCATTGTGCTTTTAAGTCCACTGTTTGATACCTTGATTTTCTTACTGGCTATTTTGTTTCTTGTTAAATGTGGGCTACAATGGTTCAGATGTTCTCCCTGATTCATGTAATAGCAATTTAATCTTCATTAGAACCCTGATGAGAGAATGGTTCTTTAGGAGGAGCACAGAACCCAAGGGCTCAGCCTTCGGTTATGAACTGCTGACCCTCTCAGCAGAGTGGCATAGAGGAGTTACTTGAAAAGTGGGACTCTAGCGCAGGGTGAAGTCAGTTTCTCCCCTTTCACTGTTGTTTGCACTTGGTGGTCTTCCCCTCTCTGACAGTGAGTGAAGCCAGAAATGAGCCGAGGCAACTAACTGTGTATCCATAAGAAACAAACCTTTGCTCTTTAAAAATGACCCAGTCTCTAGTATTCTGGAATAGTATAAACTTAATTGAGACATGAGATAATAACTCTCCTATTGTTTTTTTTTTATCACTGTCAAATGTTTCTTCAGTCTGTCAAAATTTGCTTTATGTATTAGGCTTTCGGATGTTGGATGCATTGTATTTGTAAATGTGACATCTTTCCTTTGAACTGCCCCTTGCATTACTGTGGAATTACTTTATCTCTACAGATAAAGTTCTTATCTGTATAGATAGCTTTAAGTTCAAAGTCTATCTTGTTTGTCCCCATTTACAAGAAATGTCTTTTTCCATCCATTGCCTCAGCCTGTGTGTATTTAGTTCAATTGTGAATCTTCTGTAGCAAGCAGGTTTAGATAATTGAATTGTTTTTTTTTTTATTTTTTAAATAATGCATTCATTACACCGCATGCCTTTTCATTAGTGAGTCTGAAATACTCTCACTAAGGTGAATATTGATAAACATAGGCTTTTCATTGCATTGTATTTGTTGTTTCTTATTCTTTGCTGAGTTCTTCTAATTTAAGGTTTTCTGGAGGAATTTGCCTAGCTTTTTAACCCTTTACTTTAAATACACACATGCATTTCCTTTGTGGTTAGTTCAAGGCCTGCATAAAATATCTTTTTGTTATCAACTTCTACTTTAAAATACCATAGCAGTTTAAATTTGCATGTAAAGGCACTGTAGTATAATGTCTATTGTACAGTAACAAAATATTTATGTATGAATCTGTTAACGTATAGTTAAAAGTATTTTATATATACTACTCCCTCAGCAGAGTAACATGTGTGTATACATATTTCTTTTTATTGTTAAGTCTATATTTTCGGGTTGGTGTTTAGTATGAGAGCTTCTCTCTGACTAATTCCTTGAGATTTCTCTAGTACGGCAGGTCAGGTAAGAAGCACCCTCGGCTCTTGACTTCTTGCTCTAGCTCTGTCCTCTCCCTCCTACTCCCCCTTTATCCCCATTCCCCTCCCCCTCACTCTGAGTGCTCATGGCCAGCCTCTACTTCTCTGCTCTCTCTCTGCCTTTCTCTGTCTCTACTACCCTCTACACTCCCCTTCCCATGAGCAGAGAACAACCTATTCTATATCATCTGTATAAACAGAAGTGCCCTCAGTTTTTGTGTGCCTGTGATGAGTCTGTCTCTTCACATTTGAAGTCGAATTTTCCAGGTGTCTTAGAATTGGCTGGCAGGGTTTTTCCTCTAGTCCTTCACATTTATTGTTTCATTCTCTCTTAACTATCAGGGCTCTGTGGAAACCTCCCCTGTTAGCTTCCTCAGAGCTCCCACACACGTGACCAGTCCCTGTTCTCTGCTCTCAAAACTGTCTGTTTTGCCTTTAGTAATTTATTTTTTCTTAGTAGGCTTCATAGGGTTGATCCTTTTTTTTAAAAAAAGATTTATTTATTTATTTATTTATTTTATGTATATGAGTATACTGTCGCTGTACAGGTGGTTGTGAGCCACCATGTGGTTGCTGGGATTTGAACTCAGGACCTTCAGAAGAGCAGTCAGTGCTCTTAACCGCTGAACCATCTCACCAGCCCCCAGGTTGATCCTTTTGAGTGAACGCTGAGCTTAGTGAATCTGAACGTACGTTTTCAGAGAGACCCCTAAAGTACAGACAGACCCCATTTCCCCTCTGTTCAGAGCATCCAGTGGTCATTTTGCCCTCACAGTGGCCTGCGAAGCCTCAGTGCTTGGCTCTTGTTGCCTGCTCTGCCTCATGGCTGGATACTGGTTTCTCCTGTTAGTTGGCCACATTCATGGCTGATGCGTCTCAGGTACTCCTGGTGTTTCCCAGCGTGCTGATCGCATCCTTACAGTGTCTTCTAGATGCCTCAGCTACTGGTGGCTTTTTCTAGGTCATCCTTCAAATACACTCTCTTAGCAAGGTCTTCCCTGGTGTGACCTTATTTAAAATTTCTTTGTCTGTTCAGTTCTTCCTAAGAACACAACTCTCTCTCTCTCTCTCTCTCTCTCTCTCTCTCTCTCTCTCTCTCTCTCTCATTTTCTTCTCATTACCATTTGAACTTATTAAATATTTAAATTTTTTCTTACCTCCTCTGTAGGGTGTTAGCTCACGGAGGAATGGAATATTTACTATACTGTTAGCTCTCATGAAGTCGAAACCTGGAGAGAAACTTAGAATGTGGCCTTTTTGAGGGATCATGTGATCAACTATAGTCACATAATGAACACATAAGACATTCATGAGTTAACAAGACAGAATTTGAGTTCTGATGTGTATGGATGCTGTGACAATCGTGGTTTTCCAGATCAGCTTCATCTCTTGGACATGTGACCAGAACGGAGACTTTTTTGCCTAAAACAGAGCAAAACTGAACTTAGGAACAAATGGTATTGGGGGATGGCGCAGTATATAAGCACTCGTGATTTGTCTGGGGGATGACGCAGTGGGTGAAGACACGGGATTGTCTGGGGATGACGCAGTGGGTGAGGACACGTGACTGGGGATGACGCAGTGGGTGATGACGCAGTGGGTGAGGACATGTGACTGTCTAGGGATGACGCAGTGGGTGAGGACACAGTGGATGAGACACGTGACTGTCTGGGGATGATGCAGTGGGTTGATATCCACGCATTAAGATCTGAGTTCAGATGCTCAGCACCATGTAAAAAGCAAGACATGGCCTCATGCGCCTGTAAGTCCGTTGCAGGCAACGGAGACAGGAGGATTGCTAGGACCAACTGCCTGACAGCCTCCTATAAAACCATGAGCTCCAGGTTCAGGGGGAAGCCTCGTCCAGGAGCATCAGGTGGGAGGAGATGGGCATCCTCCTTCCTCTGTCACAGCCACCGCGTCTCCTCCAGCACACACCCCTAGCAATCAGCCCTTATCTTAATGAATTAGAAAACCCATAAAAGAACCATAGGAGATCGCTAGATAGAATGTAAAAGTTGTGTTTCCTAAATATTAATACAAATATCATGTTAAGGAAGTAAAACAATTTAAAATAATGGGTTTGGGGAAGAAAACCTTACAGGTGTAAAAGAGAAGCATATGGTTGACTAGAAATTGCCAATGAAATTGACAGATGATTAACATTCATTAAAACTTTTAATTAACACCTTGGAAAATTCCATAAAATGATACTGTATGCAAATGAGGATGTGTGATAACTGGGAGCATTCTCTTACCTGTTTTACAGAGGGGGAAAAATGGATCACAGAACTGCTTATGATAACGATTTCTTCCGCCCTGGGTCTGTTTCAAGTGTTATCAGCTTGTGTCAATCATGCCAATTCGAAGTGCCAATAATTCTAAATATATTTGGCTGAGATATGTGATCCTCTGTGCTTTCTGGAGGCAAGAAAAACTACCTTTTTTAGTTGCTTATCACTTCTTTTTTACAACATTTCCTGCTTATGCAACTGTGGGAGGATTTGGGCTCTCATAGAATGAGAGCTTGTCCAAGCCGCTGTAAATCAGACATGTTGAAACTATGGTTCATAAAACTCATGTTCAAGAAATGATATCCAAAACAAAACTAGAGGCTGTGAGATGCTGATTTTGGGAGGGCTCCACGATGCTGAACTCCACTTCCTCCTGTGTGGTTGAACTGTATGTTCAACTTGTAGTTTGCAAAGGCGAGAGGGGCAATTTTTGTCTGGACCACAGTGATAATTAACAAAACAAAAGCCATACATATATACACATATATATATGTATATATATGTGTGTGTGTATACATGTATGTGTGTATATATATATACACACACACACACACACATATATGTGTATCTTTTAGTAATATTTTTTGAGAGAGGGTCACATGTAACCCAGGCTGTCCTTGAACTCTCTATGTAGCCAGAGATGACCATTAACTTCTCGAAGCTTCCTCTTATTCCCGGGTGCTGGCACTGTAGGTGTGTGATGTAATACTTAGTTCAGTCTCTGATGTACATGGCACTGAACTCAGAGTTTCTGAGTACTAGGCCGATGTAGCTCCAACCGAGCTACAACTCTAGCCATTACATCTCTTAATCATTAAATAACAGCCTTAGTGTTGCTGAGAGAATTCTGGCCTGAATCTAAGTTTATGTACCTGTTTCACAGAGGAGGGTTGTAGAAACATAGAATTATGGTTTTATTTATTATTTATTTATTTTGGATAGGCCAGTTTGGTTGCTATTAGATACCATGCTTGGTCAGGTTTAAAATGGTTATTAAATATCTAGAGTAATCAATAAGGACTGAGACTATTGTCATAAGTGGTGAATCCTTGGTGTCCTCCGGGCCTGAGAGGCCGCATAAATCTCCCTTTCGCATTGCCCGCTGTGATTACTGTACTGACTTTCTCTGCATCTCTCTTGTGCTGAGTTCCCCCTACACCGAGTCCCTGCCCCACTGACTCCCCGCACACTGAGTACCCCCCACACCGAGTCCCCCCATACCGAGAGGCCTCAACACTGATTGCCCCTACACCGAGTCCCCCTACACCGAGTTCCCCCACGCTGAGTCCCCCCACACTGAG
>JADRCD010231996.1:0-15817 GCA_019843815.1 Montemys delectorum | reverse complement strand
GCCACATGCAGCCAGTTATAATCCTCCCACCTACTGGGCTGCGTGTGTGTGTGTGTGTGTGTGTGTGTGTGTGTGTGTGTGTGCATGCACGCACACGCGCATGCATGGAAGAGAGAGAGAAAGAGAGAGAGAGAGAGAGAGAGAGAGAGAGAGAGAGAGAGAGAGAGAGAGAGAGAGGATTTGTGCTGTTTAAGGAGACTTCTTTTGCTCCATGTGTTTAGAATTTATTAACTGGCTGTCACAGTGTTGCCTCCTGACCCAAAGAAAAGGAGCTACAACTTGATATTGTAGCCATTTAACTGAAGGAAGTTGCCACAATCTTTGCTACATGAATTAGACATTAAGATTAAAATCACTAAGGGTGATCAGTTATAAGATGCCCTGCTTTGAAAGCTAATGTACGGTTTAGGTATTGTATTTAAGTTCTTTGGAATATTTTCTTGTTTTCTTGCTTAATGTTTATTAAGTATTGTGATTTTAAATCATTTTCTAGATTAGCTGAGTGAGTTAAAGCCTTGGAACCAAAATAAGAAAGCTTTAAAGATACAAAAAGAACAAATTTGTATTATTATTTTTATCTCTCCTAGCATTAGGAGCCTAAATGTTTTGAAGCTGAAGCATAAAGAATGCAGGGAGAAACAAAAAACATTACATTGAAAATACCAATTAAGCATGAATGTTGCCTGATTTATAATTCCATGCACAGAGATTATAAAGAAGAAATACTATGTGTGAAGAATGAGATGCTCTGAGGTTGTAGTTCTGACTCTATAATTGAGAATAATCCTGCTGAGAAGGAAAAGGAGCTCAGGAAAAGGGACATGCTCTCAGGGGCTTTGAGAAGTTCAGAATCCAAAGGAGCAAGTGCCAAAGACAGAGGCCAGGGGTGACAGAGCTCAGCCTGGACTGCAGTGCTGGGCTTGCCGAGGGAAACAAGAAGTAATCAATTACAACCATCCATCCCTGTGCACAACACAAGTGTTCATGAAGAGACCCTTTCATTGCTCGAATTGTCCTGTTTGCAAAAATATAACGGGACTGGTGGGGCTGGGGTGATCTCAGTTGGTAGAATGCTTGCCTAGTTTGCAAACTCATGCACTTGAGTCCAAGAACCACATAAAACCAGGTATGGTGGCACACACGCCCTTACATAAAGAGTTCCAGTTCATCCTGGGCTACATAACACCCTATCTAGAAAGATAAATAATAAAAATATTAAAATAAATTACACACACACACACACACACACACACACACACACACACACATGAGTTTACCCACCTGTTGCATGTTTTTAAACCTGGGGAGTTATAACAGAAAAACAAAACGTAGAATTGGAAATTTTTGGACAGGCCTGTTCAACTGCTATTAGATAACATGTTTGGTCAGGTTTAAATGTCGGTGCTACCCTTAAGCCCTGCAAATCTTCTGTCATAACCCTGGAATTTAATATCAAATATCAATGGCTACTGAAGCTCCACTCAGTCTTGCTTCTGTCTCCAAAGTAGGAAGTAGAATTCAGCACTTCCGTTCCTGCCTCCGAGTTCTTTCCTTGGCTCTCATCCATGATGGTCCATAACCTGTCAATCAGATACACCATCTTGTCTCTCAACCTGCTTTTAGTCAGTGTTTGATCATGTAACGGAAGAGCAAACCAGGGCACAGACACCCAGTTTATACAATGGACTCACATTCCCCACCTGAGATAAAAAGGGGCCTTAGGACCTAGTCTACACACTCAAGCTTACAGAGCCAGGCCAGTGTGGGCTGAGCTCTCCTGGATGTCGCTACAAGCTTTATGGGTGGGAGTGGGCAGTCGCTCATCAGAATTGTAAGAAAATTCTGGAAATAGGTATATAGACCAGTGCTGTGGTTTTCAAGTATTGTGAACTATAACCTTGGTGCTCTTGGATCAATGGGGTAGTAGGTGTTCTGTGTTTATAGAGAGCTGGTTACAGTTTGATTAGAACAACTTGGCATTGTCTGCTTTTGATGGATGGGTTAGCCTACTCAACTGGAGTAGCCTCACTTAGGTTTTTTTAAATACTATATTTTGCTTGGAGAATTTCCTGTTTTCACCTTTTCCTATCCCCATCTTCCTGTCTCTCAAACACAAGGAGTCCAATTTGTTTTTCCCAAATATACCAGAGACCAGAACCTATCCTGGAGTGTGGTAGACCTGCAAGGGGAACCTGTAAAGGGAAACCGGCCTTTTCTCCCGGAACCATGACATGCTGACATTTCTTTCACTAGGGGCAGGGCTGTGTACTCACCTCACTTCTTCCACACTGGGGTTTTGTCTGGCTGGAGCCTGTTGCAGGTATTACATATGTTGTCATATGTGTAACTGCCCCGCTGGGTGCAGAAATCATTTCCCACCTCTTGCGCTTACAGTCTCTCTGTCCCCCTCTCATGAATACCTCTGGGCTTTCTGGGGAAGGGTGTGATACGTATGTCCTACTTAGAGCTGATCACTCCAAAGTCTTACTCTACTTGCACACTGACTAGTTGTGTATTTCTGTATTTATTAGCATCTACTACAAGAGATGCTCTGATCTATGGACAAACCAGTAAGTCATTTATATAAGTGGCTGCAGGGCCTCTTGGGAGAAACCGTAGCAAAATTGGGACTAAACTAGAGATTTCCCCAGTCCTTAGCATTCTCGACTGCCTCAGCCAATACACTGGGATGATCAAAATCTTGGGCCAAAATAAAGATTTAATCATAGCAGTCACAAGTAAAGCTAGCATTCTTGTATGCAAGCTTCTAAACAACGTATGTTTATGGACTCACTCAGCCTTCCCAGTAATCCATCCAACATCTTGATCAACACGAATCCTGAGATTCAATACGAAAAATCTTTTCCAAGTCATATGCACTAGAAGCAAGACTTGAACTAGGAACACACATTTTTTTCTTAACTACCATTTTAATGTGTTTCATTGTGGCATCTTCATAATATTTTATTCTTAAGAACTCCCCTCTTGTACTTCCCTCTCTGCCCGTTTTCTATTGTTGGTCACAGCCTCTCCCCAACAGTGACCCCTGGGTTTCCTATCTCATATATTTCTCTTCCTTATCCCCTTTTTTCTTGGGTATATTTTTACTTCTGTGACCTAAAAAAAACATGCAGTTTTGTGTTTCTGAGTCTGGCTTATTTCCCTTAGCGCAAGTATTTCTGGCTCTCTCTCTCTTCCCGTGAATGTCATGTTTTTACTTTGTGGCTGCACATATTCCCTCGGGTGCATGTCCCACACTTTCTTCGTGTGTGTGTGTGTGTGTGTGTGTGTGTGTGTGTGTGTGTGTTGATAAGCACCTAGGCTGATCCCATTTCTTGGCTGCTCTGACTGGTACAACAGTAACTGCACATGTGCCTGTGTCTCTGTCAGGGGACATGGATTCCTTTGGGTCTATACTCGGAAGCTACAGCTGCAGTACCCACATTTTTAACTTACATGCCATGTTGTCTTTGAAATAGAGATGAGGCAAATTCCTGTTATACTTAAATAGCATGACAGGGCCACGAGTTAGTTATCTAACTAGTCCTTAAATATTTGACAAACTTTCTCCACCAGTGAGGAAGTTTTGGAGTAAATGACAGCATGAGATATTAAGGTAGACTTTTGTCAGACTGAACAGTTGAACTCATAGATAATGGATTAATCAATTAATGTTAATGTGAACTCTGGCCTTAGTCCTATCATTGAGTAACTGTTGACATCTTCAGCGGTTGCTTTTGTCAACTTAACAAAAGCCTAGACATATCTAGGGAGAGAGAAACTCAATTGAGGAATTATCACCCTCAGATTGCCCTGTAGATAAGTGTTGGTGGGGAGGGGTGGATCATTTTCTTGATTGACGTAGGAAGATCCATCTTTCTGTGGATAGTCCCATCCCTGGACCTTCTGCCATGGGTTCTATTTCAGTTCCTGCCTTGAGTTCCTGCCCTGACTTCCTGTCATGATGGATTGTGATCAAGACTTGTAAGCCAAGAAACCCCTTTCCTCCCCAAGTTGCTTTTGGTCCTGGTGTTTCATCATAGCAATAAGAAGTAAACTAGTCACGACTTACCCACCTTTAAGTTTACATCTCAATGGGCTAATTCACAAATTTAATAAAATAGAAGGATTCAATTCTCAGATAAAGGTAATAGTGGGATATAATGCCTGTACTGGCTGGTTTTGTGTGTCAACTTGACACAGGCTGGAGTTATTACAGAGAAGGGAGCTTCAGTTGGGGAAGTGCCTCCATGAGACCCAGCTGTGGGGCATTTTCTCAATTAGTGATCAAGGGGGTAGGGCCCCTTGTGGGTGGTGCCATCTCTGGGCTGGAAGTCTTGGGTTCTATAAGAGAGCAGGCTGAGCAAGCCAGGAGAAGCAAGCCAGTAAGGAACATCCCTCCATGGACTCTGCATCAGCTCCCACTTCCTGACCTGCTTGAGTTCCAGTCCTGACTTCCTTTGGTGATGAACAACAGCAATGTGAATGTGTAAACTGAAGAAACACTTTCCTCCCCAGCTTGCTTCTTGGTCATGATGTTTGTGCAGGAACAGAAACCCCCCACCCTAAGACAATGCCCAAATGAGGGCAAACATCTTGAGAGGGGTCCCTGGGAAAAATAAAAATGTAATGTAAAGGTTTATAAGCTATTGGCTGGCTGGAGTTTTTTGAAAGAAGTAATTAATTGTCGAAACAATTAGGTCCAGAAGGTTGTATATATTTGAAAACCAGGAAGGTGGGAGAGACAGGAAGCCTCCTCTGTGGGGCCTTCAGAAGGCAGGCAGAAATTAAACCATCATTTTACCACAGTGAAATGTAAAACTGTAAAAAAAAAATCAGTGTATGAGAGTTTTACTATAGAAAGTGGAGAGATTTTTATCAGAGTCAGAATTACATTAGAAAAATCTCTTAAGGCTTCCTATCTTTAAAATGGCATAGTTCTATAATTTCACAAACTTGTCATGACAAATTGAGGCGATAAGAGGAATTAGCTTTGGGGGGAAATAGCGTGCTTGTGAGTGAGTGCATGTGTGTGTGTGTTTTCAGACAGATCAAACACACTGGCAGTTTTGAAGACTAATTAAAGCCACAATGGGGAGTGGCTCTGAGCTTTTCTCCTCTAAACCTTCTACGATCTTCTGAGATAAGCACAGAAGTGTGTAACATACCATGGCCAACCCAACCTGTATGTTTCAGTGAAGAGCAGACAGACATCAGTCCCTTCTTGTTCTCGTTGCTGTGTTCAGCCTTTCCTTTGATAGGAAGCAAAACCTAGCAGTCTATACAAAAGACTCTGACCCTGTATGGAGTTAAATATCGACAGTCATCTGTGGATAGGAGCCACAGCAGATTCCTGAGGGTCTGACGGCCGAGCTGCTATGAATGTTCAGACTACTCTGATGAGCCCTCCTCAGCCTATGTGTTCTTAAGTTGCATTCCCACAGGACCACATGGATTGTACAGTTGTGGTGTAAATAAGTCCTGCTTGCTTCAGATGTAATTCTGCAGCTTTTGAATTAACCTAAGTGTTAACCTAACCAGAAGTCCTTGGTTCTGTGGATTTGGAAACTGAGTTCTAGAACATGGCTTACCACTCCCTGAGGCCCTTCTGTGCTGTCGGTGTCTACTGCAAAGATCAGCGTCTGTCTCTTACACCAGCTGGTGACATCACCACTCTTTCCATGTTCTGTCCTCTCTGTGTCTTTGTTTTAAATACTTGACAAGCAAATTTCAGGAGGCAAAAGAAGGCTCACACATCCACGCCGTCTCTACAAAGTTAAAGGTGTTATCTTTAAGTCTTAAGTATTTTGAAGTCTTATTAAACACTGATATCCAGAAATAAAATAAGAGGGAGTTGCCCAACTCTTCTGGCGCAAGCAGGCTGGATGGAAGTAGGATTCCGAGCTTTGTTTCAGAGAGGGTTTAGAATCCATCCACATCTTAGCAGCTTCCACTGATTTGTGTAGATTCCCATCTAGTAGTTACAACTGTGTTTTCGGACAGCTTTGAAATTGGGCTGTCTTCTTAAGACCGCTCTCTGCTCAGCAAGTGTGGCTCACCAAGATGACAGCCTCTGACTGAGATGCTGGTCATTCTACTCAAAGTCTTTGCTGCCCTGTCTTTAAGGATTGAAAATTGTCTTTTGACTATATTATCTACCCTTCCTTGTGGTTGAGGTATAGACTCAAGTAGTGCTGGCTCATTGCTTGAAACAACAATTAAGGCAATGCTGGGTTTAACACGGAAAATGTATCATCATTTTGAAATGTATTACAGTGATTTTTTTTATTATTATGTGAATTCCCACGTGAGTACCAGGTTCACTAAAGTCTGAAAGGGATGCAGAGCATCTGTGTCAGTGAGAGCTGTGAGAGTCACCTAAGTGTTTGAAAATCAAGCTAATACATGTTTTCTAAAATGTATACATTTTAGGAGTAGTCAGACTGACATCAATATGAGCTGATAAAATGTTTCTGACTCATGCCTCCCTCAGTGGTCCCTACTGGCAGCATGAAGGCTGGCATACAATTTTAACGGATCTTGGGCCTTTGGGCATTGAGGTGAGAAAAGAAGAAGCTGGTATTTAAGGCATTACCAAAATGCAGTGTTTAATTTAGAAATTTAAAGAGCATGTGAATTTAAAAGCAACAGAATATTTGAAAATGAAGCTCCAAATGGAAAGTATTTTTTTCCTTTCTTTGGCTTGGGTGATTTAAGAGGTGGGAGTGGGTTGGGGCAGTTCTGACGAGCTAGGTGCAATAAGCTAGCCAAGCCTGGTGCAATAAGATGCTATGGAAACTTGCTTTTTGGTGGGGGAATGGTAGGGGAGCAGCAGATGACCTATGTGACCTGGAAATCGAGTGCGCTCATGTCTTCATTCCTCCTTCTAGGAAGGAACCTTCCTGTGGACACTGACTGGTTTCTTGGGTGGTGATGGGTTCATTCCTGTCCTTTGAGTTCCCTGTATAAAATAGTTTTACTTCTCTCATATGATCATACTGGCATCTGACATGTGTCCCCTGTCTTCAAGCCCCGCTTCTAGTGCCTTTAGGCTGATTTGAGCTACCCCTTCATCAGAATCTCCTGAGGATTTTAAGTCTTCAGTAGTAAGAGACGTTCGAGGGCCATGAGCCAGGCATGTGTCAGGACACATACACATGTGTTTCTGATCACACAGAGCAGCCCAGCTGGTGCCAAGGCTCTGCCTATTATTTGCTTATCTGCTTGGCCTTTACTTCCTGCCTGGCTTTTCACTTCCTGACCCCTCCTTGAGGTGTTTAATTTAATTTGTCTTAATCAGCCTTTGGGGCCATGACTCTTTTTAAGATCACTGAACATTTGAAAATTGGAACCAGCCGATTGAGTCGTAGAGAAACAGACCTCCCTTGCAAGCCCCTGCGATGGACACATTGTCGTCTCGGACAGCTGACCTGTGCTTCTCCGGTCTGTCATGCTGGTCAGGATCGGCCTCTCACTTCATGTCTTCACACTGTGTTTGTAATGGTTCCCATTCCAAACTGATACTGCATACTCATGGCAGACAGCAAGAGGAGCAAGCATCTCTCCTTTCTGAGTATAAATCCAGGCATTTGTTTCTGGAGTTGCTTGATTGTGAGATTAACTTGGCAAAGTTAATCCCAACAAGTTTCAGTATGACTGAATCATTTCTTCTTGCTCCATTGATCCGTTTTTTACTTACTTTTAGGGTGGTCTCTGCATTCATTAATACAAACAGAGTGAGGAAACAATTAGACATTTTTGTACTAAGATTTGTGGTGAGCATTCTCAGCATGTGTCACGCCACTGACAGGGGAAGGGCTGGGGTCACTGGCTCAGCCTTGTGTTTGTGCACTGAGATCTGGTCACAGGGTTACGTGATGGTCCATAGGACATGGCTTTGGTACTCGGTGTGGATGAAGCCAAAACTTTGCTGGAGTGACTTCTAATCTCTCACAGGTTTGGACACCAGCATTGCACGCTTTCATGGCTACTTACTGGGTTCCTGGCATATTAATGACTCATTATGCCCCAAGAAAAACTAGAAGTTCATTTATTAGTATTATTTATGTGCTATAAAGACATTCTCAGGCTAACAACACCACCCCCTTTTTGGTATATCCATGTATGCTTGTGCTTGTGTGTGATTGCACATGGGTATGCATGTATGTTTGTGATCAAGGGCACATATGTGGAGGCCAGAGGACAAACTCTGTTGTTTCTCATATACCATTTACATTATGTTTTATTGTTATTACTTGTTTATTTGTATGTGTGTGTATGTGTGTGTATATGTGTGTGTCTCTATGTGTAACACATATGTAGAGATCAGAGAGTGAGTTGTGGGAGTCTCTCCCTCTACCACTATTACTATTATTATTATTATTATTATTATTATTATTAATTTTTCTAACACAGGGTTCCTCATTGGTCTAGACAGTGCCAAACTGAATCAGATAATTGACCAGTGAGCCCAGAGTCCCTTCTTGTTCTGTCTTCTTACTGCTCAGGTTACAAGCAAGGAGACTTCATGCTCAGTTGTTTTTAAATGTGGGTTCTGAGGGATGGAATTCAAGGCCTTTGTTCTTGCAAGGGACTGAGTGGCCTTAACAAGCCCTGCCTATACTTTTTATTGTCATTGCCAAACTCATCCTGGTCATTTGGTGTTCAGATAAGAATTTAGGGATCACTGTAGGTGGAGGGGCGGAGAGGAGAAAGTGGCCGAAGCAAAGGAAAGAAAGTGTGCCCACAGTTCTACATAAAATGCAACAGAGCTCAAAGTGGGCGCTTGGTGCGTACTATCTTCGGAACACTTTAAACCAAAGGATTGGCCCGTGTGGGATTTTAGAATTGAGTGTAACCTTTCAGAATAATACAGTTCATACGCTTCATTTTAAGATCCGGGAAAGAATAGAAAGGTTAAATGACATGATCAGGGTCACACGAATAGTGGCATTGTGGGGCCACTTATCTTTATTTATAGGTGAGAAAAGTAGGCCGTTTGCCTCAGAGATCTGGTAGAAAGGCCAAGATCACCAGGTTACTTCAGTGTCGGACAATGAACGGGCCATTTCCTAACTTTGCTTTTTCTCATTTTCTATATTTGACAGGGACAGCTGCTCATCTTTTCTTGAATCTCTCTGTTCTTTGAGTCTCTATGGCCACGTAGTCGCCTCCCTTCCTCGGAGCTTCGTGACTGACAATGAGTTTCATTCAGAGGCCTCCTAAGGCTCTCTCTTCTTGATGCCGAGCCTCTGAAGGTCAGCCCCTCAGTTCCTTGCACTCTTGACATTCTTTCTGGGTAACCTCAGCATTTCTGAAGCATTTATTATGGGTCTCATGCCATGGTAGTCAGTGGATAATGGCAGGCATGTGTGAGCCATGCGGCAAAGGCTCACATTGCTGTTCTGATGTTTCTGCTACTGTCTCCATTTGAGTGTTCTTGGAATCTATAGCTGTAGTTGTGATGGATGCCCTGGATCATACTGGATGTCTGGTGGAAACCTCAACTTAACACGGTAACTCAGACCAAGCAGTTCTCCCAAGCCCCGCCCCGCCCCGCCCCGCCCCGCCCTGCCCCAGCCTGCCCAGCTCGAAGTTCTTTTCTTCCTGAATTTTTTTTCTCAAGGTCAGGCTACATAGTGAGTATTTCAGAAAGTCAAACGCCCAACCCAAGTCTACTCTTTCCTTCTTTCCTTCTTTCCCAGTGACTATGCTCTAGCCCCTTCACACCACCTCCTGCCCTCCCCTGCCCTTCGTTTAGCCTGTGACCATTGCTATTAGACTCCCATGGGGCTTCATTTTGAAAGCTTGCTCGCTTTTCTACAACCTCCAGGAAACTACTCTGCTTAGGGCTGCTTCTGCGATGGCCTAGAGAGTTGGTGGTGGGAAAGGAGGCATATCCATCTTCACGTAAAGCCTGCCAGCTTTCCTGAGCTCTGGAGTGGAGCACACCAGGGTTTAGCAACCTGGCCCTAGCTCCCGTGTCTGCCATCCCTACCTAAATGCTTGCTGTTCCCTGACAGCATCACCCGTGTCTCAGATCTGAGTACTAGCTTGTACCATTTCCTTTAACAGGGACATCACACCCCTACTCACGGCTGCCTGCTCCAAATCATCTGGTAAAACTTAAAATAATTATGAAAAATTTCATAACCTCTTCCTCATAATTCCACTTCAACCTTGTATTTTACAAAGGTACATGAACAAACACACACTGGCAGCTACATACATATGATTTTAAATTTAGGCTCCAAATATAAGAGAAAGCATGCCATGGTCTTTTGGTTGGTGTTTGGCTTTTGAAGACGACTGTCTCTCTGCATAGCTCTGGTTGTCGTGGAAATCACTCTGTCGACCTGACTCTGTAGCCTCAAACTAATAAAACCCCCCGTGTCTCTGCCATACAAATGCTGGGATTAAGGGCATTTGACATCACACCCAACATATGCTGTTTTTAAATCTGTTTTTAAATCACTTAACACAATGACCTTTGCTTCCATCCATTTTTCCTGCCAATGTTATGATTTGGATTTTCTTATAGATGAATGAAAATTCACCATGTGTTTGTGTCACCCTTTCTTTATCAGTCTGTCTACTGATGGGCATCTAGGTTGGTTCCACTTCTAGAATTTTCTGGACTGTGCTGCAGTAAACTGAGGTGGATGGGCTGATTAAACTCTGATTTACTCATCTCTGTCACCTTTTCTTTCTTTCTTTTTTTTTTTCTTTTTGGAGTTATTTTAAAGTAAATTCAGGGCATCATATAATTTCCCCTCCATTTTATTAGATGTCTTCAAGACATTTGATGGTAATTTCAGGCATATTAGTGTTATCTCAGGCTTCTCATTGATGGTGGCTGTTCTTTGAACTCACTGGGATTCTAAAGGAAAATGTCCATGCTGCTGAAATAAAAAGGGTTTTATTTTTATTTTTTTTGAATAATGATTCAAAAATAAGTTGCACATAGCAACTTTGCTTGATTCTGTGGCCCAGGAACAGGGCTCTTCTCTCTTCCTTTATTGGCCCCACCCACTTGTTGCAGAACTAGGTCACTAGGTCACAGGCAGTATCTTATGTTCTGCAGTCTTTGTTTCCTTATTTTTGGGTGATGGTCTCCTTACGGTGGTACCTTGTTTTTGTACCTACTCTATTACCTAGAAATAGAAATTCCCTTCAGAGGTTTGGTTAAATTCAAACCTGCCCTCCCTGCTCTTTCCTTCCCCATTTCTCTTCCTCCTCCCCTCCTCTTCCCCCTCCTTCTCTTTCTCCCACCTAACCATTTGAGTGTTTACATTGACCAGCTGGATCCCTTGACAACAGCCTACCTCTGCATGATAGTCACCATCAGTGTGACTATTATATGTGGCTCTGGTTGAACCCATTGATGGCCATCACCCAAATCTATCCTTTCACAGAGGGTGTAACATTCGTCAGTGATAATTTGATTATTTCTGCCACGTTTACTGGTAGAACTTTCCTGGAGGGGGATAGATGGTTTGGGGACCATCAAGAGAGTTTATCACCTAAAAGCAGTGGCTCAATGCCCTGAGTTTGATCTGGAAACTGTATGACAGAGAGACCAACTCCAGAAAGTTGTTTCGTGACCTCCACATTCGTGCTGTGGAAGCATGCATGCAGACACAATGCATACACAGAATTGTGCTTTCTCAGCTCAGGCCATCTGACTACCCTGGAACATGGGGCACAATGGGAGAGCCAGAGGGAAGGCTAGCGCTAGTACTTTGATGATCTGCCTAATCTTTCATTCCTCAGGACTCCCATTCCTATCCTTTCATTTGCTCAGATGAATAGATTCCTTCCATGGGAAGCTGCTATTAATCTGTGAGCAACATTAAACGCTGCTTAATTCCCTTGCAGGGATGTCTCTGGACCACACTCATCAGGTCTGCCTGAGTACTGGAAGTACTGAGTCTTTTGCCTGGAACTTTTCTTCATCTTAGCGATGCCGTGAGTGGCTGGCAGTATGCAAGCCACCCCAGGCATCAGCTGTGGGGTGTCCTTCCCACTCCACAAATCTTTACTGTGCCTCTTTTCCCCACTGGGGTACCTTTAGAAACTTGAATGGCACTTGAGTATTTCAGTCCATTTTCAGAGTTTTGAAAATCATCTTTCTCTTTCCCTTTGTAAAAGAAAAAAGTCCATGCAATATATTTGATTACATTATTTTCCCTCCCTCAGTTCCTCCAAGATCTCCCTACCCAACTTCATGTTCTTTATCTGAAAAAAAAAAAAAAGCAAAAGAAAGGATAAAATGGTGCACGCACAAACAAACAAAAAGTGTAGTCCACTTGGCATTGTCTAAGGACTCCTGAATATGAAGCCTGGCCTGGAGTATCTATACTCCAGGTTGCTATACCCAGGGACACTGCTTCGAAGAAGACAGACTCCTTGGACCAGGAGCTATCAATTGCAAATAGCTTCTTGGTTAGGGGCTGTACTCAAATATTTTCTTAGTCCTAGTGATTTGTCAGAAAATACATACTGTCTGGTTCTGAGAGAAGTGCAATGAAATGGGATGTATGGAATGGTTTATATAGAAAGGTGTTCTAAGCAATATGGCTCCAGGGCACTATGTGTCAGGTGCGTGACCTCACTCAGGTGTTGAAGTCCTGATTCCCTTTTCATAGAGTTTGGAGATGGAGCCCTTGGGAGGGTGTAAAGAGTAAGGTTGGGTCCCTCATCAATAGGGTTAGTGCATTACCAGAAGAGGCCAACAAGCCCACTTTCCACACCTGAGGTTTCCCCATGTGAAGTATGGAGTGTGGAGAAACGCCCTCTACAAAGACAGATCTGGATGTCCAGACTTGGTGCCCGGCTTTGTTTGTTTGGTTGTTTGTTGTTTGTTTTAGATCATTTCAGGCACCTGGTATATGGTAATTGATTTTACTAGGTGAAACTATAAGATGACATCATGAAAAGGATCAGTAAAGACTGACTTGGCATGCTATCCTGATTGTTAATAAAAGGCATATATGTGTGCATGTCTGTCTGTGTGCGTGTGTGTGCCTGTGTGTGTGTGTGTGTATGTGTGTGTGCATGTGTGTGAGTGTAACAATAATAATAAAGACAGGAACATCAAGTTGAGAGGGAGTTGGATGGCCCATGAGCAGGGCTGGAGGGAGGACAGTGAAAGGGAGAAATGATGTAATATTTTAAATTAAAAAAAGTATATTCATGAAAAACTGTCTTATGACATCAAAAACATGACCAACACAAGACTTTCAAAGTGTTCTCCCGTGTGTGCTTCTGGAGAGCCACGCCTCACAGTAGAGGAAGACCTGACTTTCAGAACTTAAAGATCCCATGAACTTGTATTTAAAACCTCTGCTAGACTTTTTCTTTCATAGAAACACTTTACTGTGCCCTGATCATAACCTTAAAGTGCCCAGTGCTCAGAAGAATGCCTTTAGTCTTCACAGCCAGAGCAGGAAGACAACACATTTCTGCGTGTGTAGAATTTTGAAGACATTTCTCTGATGTGAAATTTGATCACCATGTCAGCCTTTCACAAAGGTTAGACCTCTTGTGATGCCGTGTGACTTCTGCTCGTTGTGTGGGCCAGAGGTGCTCACTAGAGTACAACCGTAACAAGCCTCGATTTTACATCCCTTCATTTGCAACAGGAAACAAGCCACACACTTAGAAATTGGTTTCACATGTTTGCTGCTATTTCAAGTGACACCCCACTCTTCAGTGAAGGGTGACTCTCTCTGTTTCTCGTAACCTATATTATTGTACCTATTCATACAAACTTAAACAGAATAGATAAGAAGAACACTGCAGTAATTCAGAATCCAGACAATGGAAGGGGATAACTCTGTCCTTGGGTACTGGGATGGAGGTGGGGGCAGGGGCAGGGCCACTACTTAGGGACAGCGAATTGTGGTTGAGCCATCTGGGGACTCAGTGGAAACTTCTGGGGCAGATAAGGCAGTGGGTCGTGAAACTAGTGGTATACATCCATGTACTGGCTGGTTTTGTGTGACAACTTAACACAAGCTGGAGTTATCACAGAGAAAGGAGACTCCCTTGAAGAAATGCCTCCATGAGATCCAGCTGTAAGGCATTTCTTAATTGGTGGTCAAAGATGGGAGAAACCATTGTGGGTGGTGCTATCCCTGGGCTGGCAGTCCTGGGTTCTATAAGAGAGCAAGCTGAATAAGCCAGGGGAAGCAAGCCAGTAAGGAACATCCCTCCATGGCCTCTGCATCAGCTCCTGCTTCCTGACCTGCTTGAGTTCCAGTCCTGACTTCCTTTGGTGATGAACATCAGTGTGGAAGTGTAAGCTGAATAAACCCTTTCCTCCCCAACTTGCTTCTTGGTCATGATGTTTTGTGCAGGAATGGAAACCCTGACTAAGACAATCCATGATGATTTTCTGTGTCATATGTGAGCTTCATTCATTCACTCCTAATGAGACCATCTAGAAATCCCCCGAACTAGCAAACATAATAGCAATTTAAGTTGATCAGAGATGGACCCCCTCCCCAAGGTCAAGCGAAGGTCGGTAATTTATTTTTGAATGATTGATACCCATCCCCCATCTCCTCATATGTAAAATGGTACTATGGTCATTGAGCTCCCCTCACAGGGATCTGTAGCCGACTCAGTGAATTAATAAGCATGGATTTCTTAGCACAAAGTGGAGTCAATGCACTTCAGATGTTCTGGGAAGGAGGAGAGAATAGGACATGCCTGTGCGTGTGGTGTGTGTTTGGAAGACACACGCACCAATACCATCCAGTCTCCAGTGCTCTGGTGGGAGATAGAATCTTTTTTATAAAAAAAAAATAAAAAAGGCTATTTTATTTATTTACATTTCAAATGTCTCTCTTCCCAGGTTCCCCTCCACAAACTCCCCATCCCCTCCTCCCTCCCCCTTCCTCTTTGAAATTGATCCCCCACCCACCCATCCACTCCCACCTTGCCACTCTAGCATCCCCTACTGCTTGGGCATCAAGCCTCCATAGGACCAACAACCTCCCCCCCTCCCCCATTGATGGCAGATAAAGCCATCTTCTGCTACATACACAGCTGGAGCCATGGGTCGCTTCATGTGTATTCTTTGGTTGGTGGCTTAGTCCCTGGGAGATCTGAGTGATCTGGTTAGGTGATATTGTTCTTTTTCCTATAGGGTTGCAAACTCCTTCAGCTCCTTCAATCCTTCCCCAAACTCTTCCATTAGGGTCCCAATGCTCAGCCTGATGGTTGGCTGCCAGCATCCACCTCTGTATTGGTCAGGCTCTGGCAGAGCGTCTCAGGAGACAGCTATAACAGGCTCCTGTCAGCAAGCGCTTCTTGGCATCAGCCACAGTGTCTAGGCTTGGTGTCTGCAGATGGGATGGATCCCTAGGTGGAGCCTTCAGTCTCTGCTCCATTTTTTTTTGTTAACAAACACAGGGAGATAGAATCTTAAAGCAAGTGTGCCATGTTAGGGTTGGGTTTCATTTAAAACAAGTTCTTCCAGTGCATATGGCATTGAGATGCTGTGCACTAATTGTCTTAAGACAAAAAAAAAACAAAAAAAAACCAAAAAAAAAAACCCTCTCTTTTTCTAGCCACTTGGCTGAATCAGGTGTGCTCCAACTTAGCTATGAGAGACTGACTGGGCTGCGCTTTTGTCTTCAGAGCACCTGCGTTCTCTGAGCCTGTTTACAGGTTTTTACGGTGAGGACTGTCTACCTTACAGCTAAATATGGACATATTCAAAAGAAGTGCCAGTTACTTTCAATTGTTCACAGAACTGTCATCTTGTTACTTTTAATTCCCACCACATCTGCTCTCTTACTTGGATCAC
>JADRCD010231995.1:0-11817 GCA_019843815.1 Montemys delectorum | reverse complement strand
CTGCTCTGAAGATACTCATTATATCATCAATTCTCAAGTCTGTTTCTCTACCTTCATATATGGAGAACTACTATTTAAATATTGGTTTCTTTTAAAGGCTAGCTCAACTACTGTCTTTAAAAGGCTGTTTAGTTTGTTATTCTGGATGATTAAACTGATGGTGTCTGCACATTTTGCAATATATAAGAATCTGATGTTTTTGAAAGCTGGATTTTTTTTACATGCACAAGAAGGTCACAAGGTCCAAGGATCTTCCTTTTATTTCTCTTATGACATACACTCACCCACAAAATTCAAAGTAAAACTAAGAAGACTTAAAAGTAAAAATCTAAAGAAAATGTTCATTCTCTAATTTCCTTTTGATGTTTAAAAAACACATCCAAAGAAAAATTGTAAAGATAATTTTAACTGCTCTTTGAAGACAGAAGATATCATCTTATTCCACCTTTGAACTGTAGTATTAGATCAGGAGTTCCTGCTTTATACACTGTGCTTACCAGGGCTACCCATCTCAGAAACATCTCAGAAAGGCCAGATTCCCACCTGTAGTGGGATTTTCCTGTGTTTTTGCATTTTATGTAAAACACAAACAGAAAGCCACACTATGTTAACTTTCTCCTGAAGTTAACATTTGGAAGGCCCAGCTCGCAGGGCAGTTAGAAAGCTGACTCAGGGACATAGCAGCACAGAATGCTGAGCCCTGCTGCTCACAAGTGCAACTCTGTCCCAGGCTCTTATGACCACTAGGGGGTTCTGTGTAGGAGTGGCCTGGGAATTCTACAAGCTTTCCAAGGAAGAGCTTGAGTTTGAATTTCCCATCTACCATTCTTCCTCAGCCCTCTGGACTGAGTTTGAGGTATTCTAATTTAGTCTGGGCTGACAAATATACCCAGGACTAGCCACTGGTGAGGACTAGCCACTGGTGAGATGGGACAGTCAATAAGATTTATATGCTGCTCCTATTAAGCACTAGCAAGCCAAATGTGTGTAGGTTTCAGTCAGCACCAGGCACATCAGTGGCATCTTCTGTCACTGACAAATAACAGGGCCAGTGCCTGCACTTGGAATTCAGCGAGCATCTGAGGTAAAAGAAGCAATCTTCATAGATGTATGAAAAGGCTGCTACAGGTCACACCTGGCAGTCAGTGCTACATCTGAGACCTGGAACTTGGTGTGCCATTTCTAGTACTGACTGGAAAAGGGCAGAACTGAACTCCTGTGTCTGCCATGGTGCTGAACGCAGACCTCTTTGAATTAGTGAGGGAAAGGAGGGGACTAATCAACTCATGATAGAATGTCCTTGAAGAAACATGGAGCACAACTGTACCAAGATTTAGAGACATACAAGAAAGTTGAAGATGGAGTCTCAAACAAAAGCTCCCCCCCCCCCAAGATCACATTCAGGACCAAAGCAGACATTCATAATTATATTTGTAATCCTAGTTGCCATTTGTTGCCTTTATGAGACTCACAAGTCTTAATGAATCCAATTGGTCAAAGAGGCCAAGGAGCTAGGTGCTGTGATTATGCCTATTGGGAAAGAGGCTAAAATGAAAGGGAAGGCTTAAGATGCTTGCTCAAAGTCACAGAATGGACAGAGAACAAAGCTGTAAATCAAAGGTGGGCTGGATTAGTATCCAAGCTCTTTCCACTGCATATCTCCACTCAAAACATAAGTGAGCACCACGATAAAGAAAAATAGCCTAAGAACGCAAGATGTTTGAGCGACATGAGTTTTGGGAAATGAGCCTGATAATAACAAGAGGATTTGGGAAAAAATATTCTGGGTGGAAGTATGGGGCGTGGTAAAAGAGAGATGTTAATGGTTTGAATGTGTCTCCCAACATTCACATGTTAGAAGTGAATCCTCACCTTCTCATGGTGATATGAATGGAAGGTGAGAACTGTTGGCCATAATTAGGATTAGTTAAACTGAGCTCATCATGTTGCCTAGGCAGTATGTGCCTACTCAGGGGGACTGTGACATTAGTGACTTTCTACAGTGATGAAGACAGACCTTGCCCTATGTCCACAGGGGATGCCACCTGCCATTTTACCATGTAGCAAGAGGGTCCTCGCTGGACATTGACGCCATACTCTTCAAAGTCGTAGCTCTAGAACTGAGCCAAATAAATCTCTCTTCTGTATAACCTATCCAACTTCAAGCATTTTGCCATAGTAACAGAAAATGGATGAAGGCATCAGGTCAGCAGAGGAATGTGACTGCAATGTTGAGTGGACAAGGGAGACAGACCAGAAAGGTAAGTTGCAATCTGACTGTGAAGACCCTGAGTGTTAGGTAAGGAAGGAGGGCCTGTCCTTTAAGCACAGTGGAGATGCCAAAGAAGCCAGTTTCTGCGTAAGGGAATGATAGAATTACAGAGGCATGCGCAGCAGCAGCAGCAGCAGCAGCAGCAGCAGCAGCAGCAGCAGCAGCGCCATCGTGAATGCCTCCAAGAAGCCTTTACATTCATGGCCAACACTTCAAGCAAGACAGATGCTCTCTGGGGCAGAAAACCATTTCATCTTGAACGCTGGCTTTGACCCTTATCAAGCATCTTTCCAAAGCGATGCTGGAGAGGGTTTGAGGTTGCATTGGGATTGGGTAACAAGATGTGAGCCACCTGACAATGTCCTGTATGCCAGGAGTAAGGGTTCTGGAACACTGCTGCAATGCTAAGCTAGTTTCTCTGACCAGCTACCACTTGAAAAGCTCATTCATGTCAGTAGCGTTCTTCATAGCCCCCTCCCCGTGTTTACAATTCTCCATATTTCATCATCTGTGGTCAAAAATCGCCATGGGTAAAAGGAGCCAGTATTGAGGATGGAAGCTGCAGACGGCACCCTCCGGCACCCTCCGGGGAGACTCACCTTTTTCGCCCCCTGCTCTTCTTCCACGCCATCTCCTATGACAACGTACACCACTTTCCTTCCGAACCTTTGGATTATCCTCTCAAAACAGCTCTCCTTTCCTAGTGGGTAAAAGCAAGTTACAGAAAGTGTAAGCTGATACTGGAGAGCCTTAAACAGACACTTTGTCCATGCTTCCCATTCAGCTCTGTCTGACCAAGGGAAACATGTCGAGCCACTTGAGCAATATGAAGACAGCACGGTGTGGTAAAGGTTGTGAATTCATTAGTAGTGTGCTGGCTGTTTTTTGAAAATTAATGGCCTGGGACACATGAGGTCAGGCTAGCTATCAATGTGGGCTAACACAAAATCACAAACTTACTTAATTCTGAAGTTTTGCTTTTTTTTTAGTTCCATTGCACAATTAATAGCATGAACTTTGAAACACTATGTCTCAAAGCCAAAATGTTGGGCCGTCTGGTTTAAATATTCTTTTCCAAAGAACTTAAGATACAAACATAAGAGTGTGTGTCCATGCATATGTGTCTGAGTATATGTGTGTGCACACTAAGGTACTGAATTATAATAATTCTTTCCCTACAAGCAGAGACTAAAAGGCATATAATTCTAGTAGTCCATTTTAGCTTAAAAACCTGTTATATCAAGGTGAATCATACAAGATCAGTGAGAGTGACTTAAAAACAAAATAACCAGACTTGGATTTGGTAAAACAAAAGAAATCAAAGCCTTGCCGGTCAAGAGAAAGACACACAAAAGCTAACGTCTTTGCTTAAAGATATGCCACGCATATCTTCATCCCCTTAAACAACCGTCCGAGAGCGTGGATCTGGGCAGTAAGCAAAACTGCGGCCCCCGGCCTAGCCCTCTGACCCCCAAGCAGCACCTTCCTAGAGAAAAGCAGGGTCTAGGCAACAGAACACTGTTATCTGTCTATTATCTTTCCCAAGTCAGGCTTTCCTCCGGGCTTGGCTTGTCAGCACATCTCTGCAGCTAATGCTGGCATTGTTTCTTCTCACAGAGGAGACCGGTGTCCGGGTCTCCGCTGCCAATGAGGTCATTTTAATGGACAAAGGGACAGTTGATAGTTCTCAAACATGAATGGCTGAGCAGGGCCTGCACCTCTTTCAAATGAGGATCAGATATATCCATGAACAAATTGCTTGTTTGCTTAAACAAATGTCTGCTTTATAATTGTATTTTGTACTAAAATCTTTCGTTTGCATCTGACAGAATGTAATATGGCCAGCCTTGGTCAAAGATGCCTTTCAATGCTTTAGTTGCCCACTAAACTGTGAAATTTTAAATCACTTTAAGAAACAGACTTTTTCCTCCAAATGGAAAAATACTTACATGTTCGCAAAACTGCATTATTTTTGACTTGTACAGAAAGGAATATTAAACTGATTGCTATATAAATGTGAAGAGGTTTTTCTTTGTTTTTAATTTTTTATTGTAGCGTTAGGGATCAGACCCAGGGCTTTTCACAGGTTAGGCTAATTGTCCCTGAGCTAATCTCCCAATTCCTTAGAGGTTATTTACGGGCAAAGTTTTGGTTTAAAAAAAAAAAAAAAAAGAAAGAAAAGGAAAGGAAAAGTCTTGTTGTATATTGTCACCTACAGGTTTCATTGCAAACTTTGGGTTACATAAATTTTTTTTTTGCACTAAATATTGAAAAAATTAAGTTGTCAGCTTGCCTACAGTGACCTCCACAGTAATTTCACTTGATGACAGTTAGCAATAGTCATAGGTCTTTCAATCCCTACTTTTCCTACAAAAACAGAACAAAATATAAGATTATTTTTAAAAGGAGCCTGTTTTTATTATTTTTTATTTTAAGAAAGTTTTCGCTTAAGAAGCATGAGTTGTTCTTAGACATCTGATAGGCAGAGTTTTAAAGTGGTAGGCTCATCTGCCTAGGCTCACAGTCACCCTGCCACAGGGACCTCGTTTTCCTGGTTAACAAGGCAGGGCTGACCCAGCTGCCTATAAGAAATTCTGTGGTTCCCCCCTCCAGTGCGCAGATGTCTACCCATTTCATCCAAACCCATCTTCTGAGACATCCGCATTTTCTAAGTGCATAAGGAATGCTGCACACTGTAGTCCTTGTGGTGGAAAAGAAAGAGAGGGCTCCAGCGATATTCGAATCTGGTAGGAGATTCACATTTCAAACAAATGATTGTTTAGTGACTACTGAGCAAAAGCTTTGACGGTGACATGACATGCAGGGCTCTGAAAGCTCAGAAAGATGGAGGAGGTTAAACCTGAGGGAGTTTACTTTTGCGCTTTTGTCTTCAGATGGAGTTAGCAGCCAGAATCAGCCTTCTTTCCACTCTGAGGATGCCCATCCTTTTCTGTCTCACAGTAAATACCCAGGACACTAGTGCATGGTCAGGGCTGCTCTCCAGTTTCAGCATTTCATGAGAATCTCACAAGAGCCACTCAGGGGCAGCCACGAGGCTGTTTCCTCGACCTCATCAGCATATCCGCTCAGTAAGCATTCTTATTTGTCCTTCTCTACCTGGTCCACACTGACCTCTGTTCCCTCCTGACCAGGAGCAACAGCTTCCTCAGCCCTGCACACAGCCAGGCACTTAGTAGGATGTCTCTCTGAGGAGAGGAGTTCAGATTAGAGTGACCCTAGGCTTGGCTCTCAGTCATTTACCCAAACAACTTAAGCCTGGGTGCTTATGTTTCCTCATTTGTAAAATGTAAAGATGACTATGCAAAGCGGCTTGTGGGGTTCTCCACATGCAGCGCCTGCCTGCTGGAGGCTCACTTGCATATTGTCAGAATGGGTCACAGGTAGTTCTTTGCTCCTCTTGAGAACATAGTCAGGACTTCTCATCCTTTTTCTTCTTAGTTTATTATATTCTAACTGCACCTCACACCAGACGCCCCTCCCAACTGTGTATTCTCTGGTGGGACGCTTCTTTTTTTCCATCTTTCCAGAATTCAAATGAAAAATCAATTTTTTAAATACATATTGAGCTAAAACCAATAAAACCCCACTTCCAGTAAAATAGAGAAAACTAACCTGAAGCGTTTATTTCCGCTTTGTATGAGTTTGTATTAACATTTGCTTTAGCTTACAAAATGCTTGTGTTAAAAGTTATCTAAAAGACTAAATACAATAGCTCAGAATTGATGTTAAATCATTTGTACCTTGAATGCCCAGGCTTTACCTTCTGCTGTAAAGTTTTATCATTCAGCTCTGTGGGCTATATTTGATATTCCCCATGACCCTTCCCTTTATCATTCAGCTATGTGGGTCATATTTGATATTTCCCATTACTTTCTCCTGTAAAGTTTTATCATTCAGCTATGTGGGCTATATTTGATATTCCCCATTACCCTTCCCTTTATCATTCAGCTATGTGGGCTATTGTGATATTTCCCATTACCTTCTCCTGTAAAGTTTTATCATCCAGCTATGTGGGCTATATGTGATATTCCCCATTATCCTTCCCTTTTTCTGATGAGCAAGGATTCTGAGGATAAGCTTCATTCAGTGTTTTCCCATGCACACTGGCCTTAAGGAAAAGGAGTAGGTAAAATCATAAACAGCTTACCTATTTTAGTTGCACTGTAAATATTTTCTATTGGAAACACAATTCCTAATCCATATAGCAGGACTTTTGCCAATGCTGGGATGAGCTGGGTAGTCGTTACTAAAATATTCACACAGTTCGTCCTATGAGAACACAAAGGAGGAGGAACTGTTGGCAAATAAGTCTTCAAGATAAGAAGCCTGAGCAATGCCCACTGCCCAGCCCATGCCCACGGGGGCCTCACCGGGAGTGGATGAGGGAGAGGGCCTTCAGGGCCAGGGTCAGCCAGGAGTCTGTGAGTGCCTCAATCTCAGCCCTCAGCTGGAGCCAGGCTTCCCTCTTAGCTGGGCCAAGCAGACCTGAGGGGTAGAAGGCTCATGAAACCCATATCCTCACCCACATGGCCAAGCAGATTCAGAAAGAAGAAAGTTCACAGAGACCGTCAGTTATCGCTCATTTGCAAATGTGTGCTTAGTTTGCAGGGACTATCTCCCTGGCCATTCTCAGATCCCCATCTTTCAGTGGACCATTTCTAACCCTGGACTATGGGGAAGAGCTGACTTCCCTTCTGGCTCTAGGGTGGGTGAGAGTCCTTGGTGTGGTTAGGGACAGTGTCTTGGCATGTTGTCTGACTCAACGGAATGATGTTTTCCCCTCCCCCAGTTGTGGAAATCATAGATGAGCTAGGAGCCCAGGGATGGCTAGGCATCATTTGGTCACTCCTATGAGTGGCCGACCTAGGACTGGCTCTTGGCTTGAGGAAGGCACATATTTTCTAGCCATACTGGAAACAGCCCCATCAATGTATCTGCCATTATATCAACTGACTATAACAATTCCTTTATATTTAAGCCACTTTGACCATTATGAACCATACTGAAAAAACTCAGGCTAACACAACACAGGACAGGGAATAACGTTATAACGCATCTTGTGCTGTGGACAAGGCTCGTTTGGAAGGGTTATTGAGTGTTTAAAAGGTCAAGGAGCTCACCCCAGGTGACTGCAGGCCATCCCATGGCACTTGGCAGCCAGGCCAGCTGGGTCTAGTCTTATGTCTGTCATAAAATTGTAGTAGAATTTAATCAGTTAGCTAAAACTGTCCGTATTCTATTATACCCAACAGTGTGGCCCTAGAGTGAGTGGCACTTTGTAAATCGTAAGTGTGTAATAGCCCAGCCCACTGAGGCATCCGCCAGCCACTTGCCTCCCACGTTGTTTTTGTAGGTGTTGTAGATCTCTTTTACTCGTCTGTAGCGGAAGGCCAGTTTTCGCATCCAGTCCACACCACCTCGGACACCAGTTGCCAGGCATAAGTTAGCACTGGTGGCTGCGGCAGGAAAGCCATCTGTTCCAAAGTTGTATGTGCTATTTAGACGCAAGAGAAGCCCAGAGTTAATCAAACGGAAAATTCGTCTTAATTAGCTGAATAATTAAACTCTTTTAACAGAGGAAAACTCAGCCTGTGCACCAAGGCAGTCGCTCACCTGAGGTCCTGGCCGTTGTCGTCTGACGAAACATCATCTATGTGGACTTGGTCACACTCCTGAAATGCAATTGAAATGGTGAGTGTTAACTCTTAAGAAGCACCTCTAAAAAACGAAACCCAAAGCAGTCATTTTAAAAATCACCTTAATTGGCATTCTTTTCAACTATGCCCCCATCAGTAGGTGGCAGTCTTGTTAAATTGGCATTTTTACCTATTTGTGGCCTCTTTTCTATAAGAAGCGAGCATTGTCATCAAGGACTACTGTTGCTCAGCTTCAGAAAACACATTTTTTGTGTTTAGAAAGGAAAGTGATTGAAAACAATTAGCATGTGTGTTCCATAAACCTCAGGTACCTAAACACAGCATACCGCTCAAAGCTTGATTCAGAGAGTGCTTGGCATAACTAAAACCAGACATTTTGGTAAATGCAACATGCTAGAAAAATTAAACCTGATGCTAACTGCCAATGAAATTATGACCTTTGATTGCTTGCTGAGCCACACACCAACACGGCCTGAGGCAAGTGTGCCGAGGAGCCAGACAAAAAATCTGTTACTGGTTTACCATTTATTTGAGAGATGTGAGTTTTATTCATTCTCTCTCTCTCTCTCTCTCTCTCTCTCTCTCTCTCTCTGTGTGTGTGTGTGTGTGTGTGTGTGTGTGTGTGTGTGTGCACCCACATGCTCAGGATTTAAAAAACATGGATGACTTCAAAACTAAATAAAAATAATCAAGCCATATGGCGTGCTTTTCCCAAACATTTTCCTGTTATGTTTACTGTTTTCCCAGCATTCCATGTCCGTGGTAAGCACTGGATTTATTATGCTATTGCAAGCAGGCTAAGGTAGGCAGTATTCCAAACACCTAGTCACAATCACTGGCTGGAGCTCAGCTCCGCAGGCGCCAGCTTCTGCACCTGTTCACCATGAAACCCTGGTGAGCATCCTCCTGCGGTGACTATGGGAAGTGGCAGCCCTCTGTTAACATGAACAATAAATGAAGACATAGTGATTTAGAAATAGAGAGAGTGTCCAGCACAGAAACAAGTAATCCTTATACCTGGCTTGCTTTTATATATGTTGGTCACATCTCTGTCATTTTACCCAGTTCTCTATATGGACTTTAGGATATTTATTTCCACTAGAGTTTTGTTAAAGACTATTAGAAGAAAGTTCTCCAGACAAAGGCTCTAGTAGGTTTGTGATAAAGTTAACTATGTAAAATCTAGGCCCTCTCTGCCAGTCAGCAAATTCAGCTAGGCCACAAAAGAGCACACCATAGTAATAGAAGGTAGTTTCTTCATGTTGCTGGCTCCTTCTGGACAAATCCTCCTCTCCATGTGTTTGTGAGGAAGGCAGCAGGGGACAGAGGGGAGAGAAATTCAAACCAGCTGTTCCTTCTCAGAATTAAAAAGGTGACCCACCCCAACCTTTTCCCAAGGCATCTATTTTGCAGGCAGCCCTCTCCCAGCAAGCAGCAAGTTCCAAGAAGACGACTTTGGCCTTGTAACCCTTCTGGGCTCTCCTGAGGTCTGTGACCTCCGATAAGAAAAAGGAAAAACAGGGCTCAAAGCCTTTCCATGCTGACTGTGAATTTAACATTTGCAAAATGGGTCATTCTTGGAAAATATAGCAGACATCTTGCTTCTCAGCATTAACAGTTAAGTCTTAGTCTGGGGGGCAAGGGATGAAAAAAAAAGTCTTAGTCTAGAAGACAGAATAATTGTTTGTTAAACAACATAATTCCAGCTCTAAAGGGTTTCTGAATCAGGAAAAGAGATTTCAGATCCTTATCAAGCAATGCAGTTTTTATGGCCCCCACCCCCACCCCACTCCCTCACCCAGTTAGTGGAGGAAGGAAAACCACTGCAGGCCTAACGGAGCTTCTCTGTCTTAGGAAAGTCAGGAACTAGCTGAGAAAAAGCCGTGTGAAAAGGTGGATGGATGGGATAGTCAAGAAATCCAAAGCTAAGATTCCACAGCTAGGGAGGGAAGGCTTGTTTGGAAAGCAGGATGTGAGGAATCTCATCTTAAACCGATTTAGTTTTAAATTTCCACCCTCTGAGAAGTGAGCTAACACAGTTGATGAGCCATTGTGGCCACAGGTTTCCAGCCCCATGTTTGGTTTCTCTTGCTACCCGCATTTAAAGCTCATTGTTCCAGGTTGGGAACCCAAAGGAAGATTGTTTAGTATCTTTTCAAGGTAATCAAATGTCAACAGCTTCAGGCTCTCCCCTCCAGGAGCAGATCATCTTCAAGGTGGCTTGGTTAAAACAAAGCCTCTCCCTCCTCCGACAAAGACCTCCTTACCAGAAGGTCGGAGTGATTTTAATAGAAAGAGATTTTTAAAAATCAAGAGTGCTTTTAATTGTTCTCTGTTAGCACATTTACAAATGAAAATGCCTATTATTGTTTAATGAGTCACAGAACAACATATTAGTGCTTTAAGTGCAAGTGTAGAGGGGCTGTGAGAAGGAGCCATTTACTTTTGAGACTCTGAACTTGTTATTAATAAGTCATGTGATCACTGTGCTGTATTACATATAAAACATTTGATTTGGGGGGCTTTTGGTGTGGCTAAGTTGTACCATCTTCCAAGCACCTGTGAAGTCCTGGCTAACCCCTACCAATACCACACACACACACACACACACACACACACACACGCATGCATGCACGCACGCACGCAGGCACACACACACACACACACACACACACACACACACACACCACACACAAAATAAACTACAAAAGGTTTCAAAGACTCAGAAGCCTGAAGAACACTAAGAGGCTGCACTGCAATGCCCTGCAGGGTGCCAGGGTGTTGAGTTGTCCTAAGTGTGTTTACTACTAAACTGGAATCCCCAGCCTCAGGCTTATTTCCTGAAACTTGGTGTCCCTGAGGATGAACCTCTTTCTCTCTAGTTTCAGGAGGAACCCCTGGCTTTCAGGGGCCCCTGAAGCCTGAGGACTGTTTTCAAAGAATCTATTAGGTATTTATTATCATTTGGGGGTGCTTGCTTTTTAATTTCCAAATCTTTGAAGAGCCAGATAATAGAGGGAGGAGGCCAGGACTACTTTTCAGTTGAAAGAGCCCTGGCTCCAAGAAACAACACAAAGTTCAAAGCCCCGAGGAGCCTATAGACTTGAGAGACAGCAGTGATGAATCCAATTCCAGGAGCCAGAATAAGTCTCGAAAAACTCAAACTGGGTGCTTACTACAGAGAGCAGGGCATACAGAATTCCAAAGCAGAAATAAGCTTTTATTCCCAAGGTATACCAAACGTAGTGACAGTTCTTTTGAAATGAACTTTCAGAAAGTATGTGATGGACTGCAAGGAGCCGAAACCACTGCTAAACACACGTCTTGGGGCAACATTCATGTTTCTGGGGGCCACTGCCACCAGGCATGTTTTTTTATATACTAATGTGCTGCCCTGGGGCTGAAGAATGCAAAGGGACTCCCACTCTCTGGCCTGTCACCTAGTGACTACAGGGTTGGGGAAGCATAGAGCTAGTGATTATGGGAGTGAGGGGCACAGAGCTAGTGCAAGGACTCCACGCCGCCTTTACTTCCACCCACCCGAGCTAGCTAACAAATATCGTAGATTAGAAAGATGCCCCCTCTGCCAGCCCGAGCCGGTGAAGGGCAGCTTCCTTCCACTACTGCCTTTGATGCTGAGACATAG
The DNA here is from genome assembly GCA_019843815.1 of Montemys delectorum. Taxonomy (NCBI): domain Eukaryota; kingdom Metazoa; phylum Chordata; class Mammalia; order Rodentia; family Muridae; genus Montemys; species Montemys delectorum. The sequence continues at coordinate 221 of JADRCD010231995.1, read as the reverse complement.
GGGGAATACAGAAAAGGTGCAATCTAAGGTCACAAAGATAGATTGATTCTACCTGTGCTAAATACAAAAGAGCCTTCTCCTGGTAAGGCTGCAGAGGTCTGAGAGCTGATGTTTGCAAGGATTGACACGGCCTGCTCCTGGCCTTGTTAGTTTTGAGGTTGTAGGAAGCTAATATGCAGATAAAGGGACCACTGATATAAATAGGTCAAGACAACTTTTAG